>QJNZ01000890.1:0-36318 GCA_004155055.1 Monosporascus sp. CRB-8-3
ATTTTTAGTACAGTTTTGAAAATATAGCAATTTCGACGGTTTTGTATGGGAAAACACCGGCGCGTTGGGGGGGTGGAGCGTGAGGGGGGGTACCGACTTATATCTAGAACCGTATGTGTTTGCTGCATCAGTTCTCGGTTTTGTCCGAAACACTGTTAGTTGTTGACAAGGGGTGTCTGCCTTAAGGATTGAATAAGTAAGTGTAGTCAAGTTGGATAAAGATCTCTTAACATCGACCTGGGCCTTAATCCTCCTTATATTGACATCAACATTATGTTTTAGACACTTCCACACATGCGCCCTTGACACTCTCTCATTACGACAATACTCTATATGTCTAATCGATATCCCATAGGGAATGCTAAATGTCTCACTAGAAGCATGTGTTTGGAATATGATAACCGTAGAAACTGCTGTTATGAAGTTTCGAATTGCTAGATATCATCGCGGCGTCTATGTCGTCTATATAAGGGGGTAATTGTCTATATATGAAACCCAGGGCCGACGCCATATCTTTAGTGAACATGGGACAACATGGCTTATATAAGGTGGTATCAAGCCGAAGCGGAGACCGGAGAGCCGCTTGAAAGAGCTGCTTCTTCGGCCCACCATCCTAGAAAGCTCTGCATTCTTTCGGTTCTTTTCTCAGCCAGCTTACGTCCCACATCCGTCTTCATCATGACCTTAAGTCTAAGTAGTTTGTCATGGAAATGCTGAATCGAATCGTTCATTGACCCCTTGGTTTTTGCACCTGTGAAAGTGAAGACTCTCCCGATGCCTATACTTCCGATGGCGTCTAGACGGTCTGCATCCTGGACGACGGCCAGTTCCGGATAAGCTTTGATAAGCTCTTGTACCCGAGCCGGATCCTTGATCTCACTGGAGTAGCTGACACTGAGGCAAACTGCCTGAACTTTCTGCGCTAGCTGCTCTTCGGCGCCAAAGGAACAGAGGACATTGTAGACCAAGGTCGACGCCTCCTCTCCCGGCTTGAGATACTTCTTGTCGCCGACGTCATGGAGGAGGGCGCTGAGAACTACGACTTGCGGATCCCTAGAAGGAGTTGCGGGGGACTGAGCATGGATGTGTTGGGCAAGTGCAAGGACTCTCTGAATATGGTTGAAATCATGCGAGCCGTCATAGTTCCCCATGTATTCCTTGACATAGTCAGTAACAGCGCTGATAAGTTGCTGGTCTACTGAAGACTCTGTGGCAGCCATGATGGTCCACTTAGATGCCCACAATCTAAGGAATTAGCACTTGACACTACATGTGCGAGCTAACATGCTATGGGTGTACCTCTTGCTCAGGAGAGTAGTTGATTTGAAGCCGAGATGGAGTATCCGAACAGTTTCTGATTGGGCAACGTAGACGGTAGACGATATGAGTGTGATCCCCTCCGGACCTTTGATGCGTGTTCCTGCTAGAGCTAGCGGCTCACCTGCTTCACCAGATTCGAGGTCCAATTACTGGACATGCGATTCGCGGGCGCAGAGATACGTTACGGGATAAGCGTGGTAGCTGCTCCTGATGGCGCAGATTCCGATGTAGGGCTAGCTTTCGTCACTCTGAGGGTTTCGACAGATCGGAAGGTAGGCGGAACATGATCTCGTTGTCTAGACCTTAGGAATAGGTAAGGTTTCCGCTAAAGAAAAGGAAAAAAAGAAAAGGCTGACAACCTGGATGTGTGAATGCATTGCATGTTGCATCGAGGCGCCGAAGCTAAGGTTGGTCATGTGACCGGCTGAGACTGAAGTAGCCATTCGGGGAGTTGCAACGGTGCGTGCCTCCACCTCTTAACTGTAATTCTCCATTGTCTCCCCACCATCTCTGTCTTCCTCCATGCAGGTTCTCCTCCACATTTGGCCATAGAGAGGAGAGAAACAGATCTGGGCGGATTCTTAGCGGACTTCTTGCTTTCGGATTCTTCCGCGTAAGATGGTCATATTCGCCCTACACAATCGCTTACCCGCCGGAGCTAGTGATTACATGCATGCACAGGCGGGTTTATTGCAGCTCGACTTTACAGGTAGTGAAGTCTCTGTACCACTCAACACAATGCCCGACCTTGCAGGAGCACGAGGAAGCATACGCATCCGCTGCTACGTATGGTAGCATCTGACCTTCTTGAACAACTTTTGTATTCTTCCAAGCCTTCTGGAATGAGAAGAGGACGGCTTAGGTCATTGACCGTAGGCGGGAGGTTCCCCGCAGTGCCGAAGTATGGAATATCCTGGCGGCTTGTGTGCAGGCTATCCATGAGGACGGAGTGCCTCGAAAGAACATCCCCAACGTTCCGCGGATCGCGCCTACCGGCACCCCCGACGAAGCGCACGCTCGTAGCCATCTATTTGCACCTACTTATTTCGATGATTGTGGAGTGGACCTTCACCGAAGCCTTTCCTCATGGGTATCATGATAGGCGGCATATGCAAATGCATGACCATTTGGCTACATGATGAGCGGCCTTTCTCTGATGGAAGTCGTCATCTTCCCTATGTGAGCTATCAGTTAGCAGCGAGGTTGAGCAGAGACGCCCCGCTTCGGAGCGGTCTGCACCCTCACACATCGCATGTGGCCATAAGTTGTGTGGTCGCTTGCGCTTGTTATTGGGTAGATGGAGCAGACGCAGATCGCCGCCGCGTGTGACCGGGACGAGCGAGAAGGTGGTATTGGCTATCGGCTAGTGGCTATTGACCAATGGCAGCCAGGATTTAGACGCCCAATGACCCATTTTCGTCTAGCTCAACCTTGTATCCCGGCTGCTCCTCTGAGATTTCTAATTGTGGTTGCAGGCTTGTGCTAATAACTTCCAATCCTACGATCCCCTCGCTCTACTTAGCCGCCGGCCGTGCAGCACCGTAATCCTTGCACTGCAGTGAGTGCTTTCTCGGCTGGGGAACATGTGCGCAAGTGAGGTCGCCTTGAATTGGCCTTGTGTCGTCAACCAAACAGAAGACGTATCCTCGAGGATGGGCCCGCACACACCCGATCCAGCGGACGGAAGTCTGCCGGGCGAGTTGGTGCAGTCCCCCCAATCATGGTAAGGTTGGGACATGGCCAACCAGGCCTCACTTGGGGGCCGCATGTATAAATCACCCAGCATACCTCCCGTTTCCCCCTTCTCTCATTCCCTTCCTTCTTTCTTTGGCAAGCATTCAGAACCCAAAAGCTAGTTTCTCGTTTTCCCCCTTCCCCCGTTTTTGTCCTTTTTAGTTAACAGAGAGCTGTGCTCTTGTTGCAACTTAATTAATTTTCAACTAATAATCAGAAAAATAAAGAAAATCATACTGTACCAACGTAGTTGCCGGTCAACTACAGCCCCTTAATCAACACTGACGAATTCGCCTAATACCGAGAACTAGCTTTTCCTTGCTCACCAAGTCCTCTGAAAATTTTAAGAAACGACAATCTTTGCAAATAACAACGTCAATACTTCAGAATGGCTACTATTCAACTGTCTTTCTCTCTTCGCGTTTCTTCCGGCGTCAAGTCCGTCCATTTGCTTGGTTCTTGGGACAACTACGTCGGCCAGATCCCCCTTTCCAAGGACAAGACCTCCTCCAAGTCCGGCTCGTGGAAGGGAACTTTCCGCTTCCAGGGTAACCTCGAGCCCGGCCAGCGATACTGGTACTACTACATTGTCGATGGCTACCACATTGCGCACAACCCCAGCGAGGACTCTACCGTTGAGCCCACTACCGGCCGGACACTGAACGTCCTCGACGTCCCCAAGGACAAGTCCAGCAAGTCTTCGTCCAAGTCTCACAGCTCCAGCAAGAGCTCGTCAAAGCACTCCTCTTCCAAGGACAAGGAGAAGCGGTCTTCCAAGCGCGGCTCTCTCTCCGTTGACATTCCCAAGGGCCGTCCCCTTTCCGTCTCGAGAATCGTCGCGCCGAAGCCGATGTCACCCCACGCCACCCGTCACATTCTCGAGGCTGACTACTGCGACGACGAGACCATCGAAGAGCTTACTGCCCGCTTTGGCAGCGCCGGTCTCGATGAGGACATCGTCACTGACTTCTCCACGTCTCCTGTCTCATCGTCTGGCTCCAGCCTGTCCTACCGCTCAGACAGCTCGTCGCCAAGCTCATCGCTCTCCGGCTACAGCACCCCCGCCTCAGACTGCAGCAACTGCACATGCGAGCGCTACGGCATTACTCGCAAAGGTGACCGTGTCAAGATTGACTGCGGTGGCGCTCGGTGTGGTTACAGCGACGACAGCACCTCTTGCTCGAGCGGTGATGAGGAGGAATACGTCTCACGCAGCTCCCGCCGAAACGGCATCGTCGTGCGATCGTAAAGACCTGCACAATGGGAGGGATCCCGAGTTTCTCAGCAAACGCCAGTTCCAGAAGGCCGAAGATAGAAAACACGGCCGTTCACTCATTTACGGCACAGTGCGCTAGTACTTTATGTACCGCACCGCCTGTCTTGTTGTTCCATTGCATAATAAAGCGCGGTCCTTGTGGCAGGACCTCCAAGCTGGTCTTGGTTGTCTGCCCCCGCGCGTCCCATCAGGGCCGGAGCATCGACCCCCACGATCAGTCAGACATGATCGATCGTGCGATTTGTTTCGCATGTTGCGACAACCCGTCTCGAGCACGGGAACCGCAACTTGCCAGTAGCAAGAGCGGTAACCCCGCCTGCTCCAGCGAAACAAAGCCCCCGGACAAGCCGTCGCCGAGGATGACTTCTGGGGATGTAATCGCCAATACCGTGGCCCCGAACCAGCCGATGGAAGGTTCGGGCCTGCCACCACTCGAGGGAGAAGGAGAGGGATGGTGAATTGACAACATGATAGCTACCACCACCCGCAATGGGTAGATGACTATTGAATCTAACCCATTGAACTTTGCTCGGTCGACTTCTGTGATATATCATGTGACCGTCTTATTGCTATGTTTGTGGCCATTGTCCTCATAACTTGAAGCGAGTCGAAATCCAGCTCGCTTCGAGTCCAAGTGACACCTCGATTTATTGTTCCCATCCATTCAGGGGATGAGAATCACTAGAAGCTAGTTATTCCTTAAGCTTGCTTGGGCTACGTAATAAAGCTACTACAAAGCGGACCCAGTGGAGCGGCAGAACGGAATGAAGACCCACCGAGGTCATTTACTTTCCCCCCTAACCTTTCTAGCATTACTTCCCTCTTATCGTTCCCCTACCTGACTGCTTACCACGAATTGCTTCCCCGCACCGCTACATACCACTTCACACCCACACACATGCATACTCCAAGGTTAGTAAAGCGTCGACTGCGGTCAACACTAGGCGCTCCGTCCGGGAGACTTTCAAGTGCAGTTATCGGTTTGCCGGGCGAATGACCGCCATACGTATTAACTAATGGGTAGCGGTGGGGCTAAAAGCTGCCCGACCTCGACGGGCTGGCGGGGTAGTAAGGGGTAGGTGCAGTAGCTCTCGGCCGTGCACGTTCACCTGGTAACTAAAGATAATAAGGATGAACGAGGGGCTGGAAACTTCAACACTCAAGTAAGAGTTTCGTTAGGTTGTATATTGTGTTTCAGGCCTACGTCGTCACTACAAGACCAAGACATCGTTGTAAGCGCGTCGTCCTAGAGAGGAGGCGACCAAGAAACAGAAGAAGATCCATTTTCGAAAGGGACCATCAGCCTGAAAGTCCCCGGCGACGACAAATCCGAACCGGGTAAAACTGCCCAGATATCCAGAGTAGAGCACATAGCTTTCCATTACATCACCACCGCCACCATGGGGTCCGAAATCCCAATCATCGACGCCCACATCCACGTGTTCCCGGAGTCGGAGTTGACGACGCTGAACTGGTACAAGCCGGACGGGCCGCTGGCGAAGCAGCACTCGCTGGAGGAATACGCGGCCGCGCGGGCCGCCGCGCCAATCAAGGGCTTCGTCTTCGTCGAGACGGACCGTAAGTTCGACCTCGAGGCCGGAGCCCGGGACGGCAGCGGCTGGGAGGCCCCGCTGATGGAGGTCGAGTGGTTGCGGCGCATCGTCGCCGGCACCCCCAAGCCCGGCGAGGGCCACGCCCCCGAGGACGCCGCGCTGTGCCTCGCCTACGTGCCCTGGGCACCACTGCCGAGCGGGCCAGAGATCCTCGGGCGCTACCTCGATCGCGTCAAGGAGGTCGCCGGCGAGGAGAGCTGGCCCAGGGTGAAGGGGTTCCGGTACCTGCTGCAGGACAAGCCCAACGGCACGGCGCTGCAGGACGGCTTCATCGAGAGCCTCAAGCTGCTCGGCCGCAGGGGCTTCGTATTTGAAGTCGGCGTCAACCAGCACGAGCGCGGCAGGATCCAGCTCGAGGAGACGGTCGAGATGATCGACCGCGCGCACGACGGCGTGCCCGAGGAGGAGAAAGTCGTCTTTATTCTCAGTGCGTATTAGCCCGGTCGCTATGCCCTCCATCATTACCTGTCTACCCGCCCGGCTAAGGCCGTCGGATGAACGAAAGTTAACGAAAGCTAACCTCCTCTCCACCACAAAACAGACCACATGTGCAAGCCGGACCTCGAGATTTACAACGTGCAGACGAGCCCGTCGTTTATCGCGTGGCGCACGGCCATGTTCACTCTGAGCAAGTGTAGCCGGACGTACATGAAGCTGTCGGGCGGGTTCTCCGAGATGGGCGAGTCGCTGCGGCGGCGGCCCGCCGAGGACGTCTTCGACGCCATCACCCCCTGGCTCAGCGTGCTGCTCGCCGCCTTCGGGCCCTCGCGCCTCATGTTCGCCAGCGACTGGCCCGTCTGCACCGTCGGCGTCCCCGACGGCGAGGCCTGGCCCAAGTGGCGCGCCGTCATCGACCGCCTCTGCTACATGATGTCCTACGGCGACGAGGAGCGCCGCATGATCTGGGCCGGCACTGCCGCCAAGGCCTACAGCATCGAGCTGTAAGGTATATATATCTCCGTGGGTGTAGTTTCGGTGGGGGATGAATGAGATCCTGATTGATTGGTGTATACGATACCAGAAAAATCTTCGTCAGATTTGGTGAAGTGCGGTCCCGGTCGATTTGAGGTAATACTAGGCAGATCTAATGGGCTTGGGAGCATGGAAATAAGGCGTATCAAGTGCGTATGGATGAGTGCTGTAGCTATAAAGACCAGACTGGCCAACTTCCATGCCGTCGCTCCTTACGAATCTTCAAAACCACGGCTTAAGTCTATTATTGTATGTAACATCCACATCTCACGCCCGACGCATTGAGTGCGCTCTCTTCGGTTCACAAGAAGTGACAGTCTGGAGCTCGATAGTCAGCCCCGGAGTAACCGCTAGAAGCCGGGCGATGTTTATCTGATGGTGTCTATGGTCGAGATGCATGTTGACGATCCCTTCGAGTATGAGAACGGAGGCTACGTGGGCCATTCTGGCAGCAACGCTAATTGTTTCTTCGGTGGACTCATCCTCTTCTGCCCATGCAACGACTGTCGGACGGCTGATGGGGACGATGAGGATAGCCTATGGCATTGTAATGCACAACGGTCTCGACGCTCACCCCGGATATGAGGGGAACTACAAGGGTTAGAATGAGAGTAGGGGCGGATGGATCGTCTACTGGGATTCTGCTACCATAACACAGGATGGGCTTCTAGAACTAGATGAGTTACATGTGCGATTTTCGTAGGTGACGTTGGAGCAGGATATGATAAGTACCGGCCAGTCATGGGCTCTTTGATTTTGAATAGATGTGATTTTGACTTTGAGACTCCGTGCCCTTCAGGTGCTGTGATAATGACACCCGCCGACTCTAAAAGCAAAGCAATGTGTCATGTAGCTAACCATTATCTTTGTTCAAGAGCCGAATGCTGCGTTGTCCAACTTTGTTGTCGACTTCAGAACTTTTATATACCCCCATAGTCCAAACTCAACTGACAGCAGTCTAGATACAGGATTGGTATTAGTAACCAGCGAAAGACCCGTCTAAGTTCCTTACCTAAACGCCACGCAAAACCAAAACAGACACCCGGAATCCCGGGTAATCGAAACCGATGCGGAATTCGCTGGGAGAACGGTCGATGGTATTTTCTTTATTACGCGGAAGGCGGCGCCGTACGGTCCACCCGATTGAAATTTGGCAAATTGTAGCCCCCCTTCTCACCGCGGGCGCGGGCTCCAGTCCAGGCCCCCCTGCGTCCGGTTTTGATGTCACGCCTCGAAGTGCAGCAACAGCAGAGGCCAGCGTGGATGACGAAGGCAAGTAGTGTGAACCCGGTGGCAACCCACATGAATACTAGCATTTTCATGCCGACTTCCACATTGACATTGAGATCTGGCTGTGAATTCATTGCGAATTGGAAGACAAACGACATGGCTGTGCCAAGTGATGATGCCACCAAGACGAGTATCGTTGAGATCAGAGCAAGTATCGAAAATGGGCCGCTCCAGATTCGTGAGTACACCACGACCGGAGCGGAGATCATGAGGATGAAGTTCAGTGCTGCGCTTGCCAGGAAGAAGCCAAACATGATATGAGAGGCGATACGAAGAATCGTTAGAACGTCGTTTACTTGCGAGGGCAAGGCGATAGAAGCACCCGCCAGAAGCTCGTTCAGAAGAATCTCGACCGGATTGAACCAGAAGGTGGGGGACGGTTCCGAGCAATAGGTAATGCCACTAATGAAAGGTGAGCTGAAGCCAAAGTCGGGATTCGGAGATTGCCTGTACCTATCATCATATCCCTCGCAAAAACTCCACAAGCCGACTTGATAGAAGTCATGAAGCCCCAACGTGCGGGCAATCGAGTTTGTCAGGACCAGCTGTCCCGGGGGCAAGGCCTTAACAATGATGTCTGACAAATCAAGCTTGAAGAAGTAGGTTTCGTCCCGGATGGGACCACCGCCCGTATTGCCCACTTCGACCTTGAAAGGAAGTCAGTCATAATCCGCAGGGATCCCAGGGAAACTGTTCTCACAAGAACCAAGAATATTATAGCCATGAAATAGAAGAGACATGACAGTACAATCCAAACGCGCCGGGCCCGCGTGCCTCTCTTGAGGGTGGCTTGCTGGTCCGCCTTGTCGGTGGCGGTCTCGGTGCCCCCGGAGGTAGAAGGGGGAGATGCGGCCGGCCGGCCTCTGAATCGTGGTGGATCATTGGCAGACATTTCTGAGGAGTAGAATACATGAGACTCGCTCCCGGAGAGTTAGGGTAGCCTAAAGAGAAGTATGTAACGAGCGAGAAGCCGCCATGTCGATGAGAAAAGCACTTTGATTGTAATTGAAGCCAAAGCGACAAACCGGCGCACGAAGAACGCGTGGTAAGGAGTGCCCGGACCCGCCCAACCATCGTACTAAGGAGCAGGGTCCGTACCTAATGTCGGCATGAGGTGGGAAGATCTCTGCAAGTACAATCGAGCACGAAGTACTCCTAAGTACCTTTCAGAAGCCTCTTCTTGCACCCTTTGGGGAGCGGTCTAGCAGTCACTGCGGTTAGTGGGTTATACAAGGTTGACATATACTTTCAAATAAGTTTATCAAAACCGGAAATGATGCAAATGTCGAGGGCGCTTACGTGGCACGCAGTGGCCAGTAAACAAAATTTCTACATGTCGTTCTTCTTCGTATATACTTCGTAGTCAGCGATACGAGCCCTGGGGATGTTCCAGACTACAAGGAGCTAGGGCAATACTGGCAAAAGCTTGGTACGTTCGCTGGTCCAGCCCCGTCCTGTATAGCCCCTGGAGCTCAACGACGTAAGTACGTAGTGCCGGACTCCCCTCAGATTCATCCACTTTCTTGAAACACAGCCCCATTTGAATGCAATGCCCTACCGTCTCATTCTGACCGTTTGGTACCTACTTCGTCGCATGGCCATGAACAACGGAAGCTCGAGCCTACATACTTAAGTATTTACTCAAGTCGGTTCTTGGCTGCGCAAACCTCCCGAAAGGCAGTGCTTGTGCTCCTAGAAGGGAATGACTTCAAAGGTGGCTTTGCAAGGGTAGCCAATACTATGTATTAGCTCTTTTGCATAGGACGAGTTTTAATAGATCCGCGTTGACGTCAGCCGGCAGCTTAGCCCAGCTCTGAACAAAAAAATCATCCCGCAATATCGACAGACCGTTATCGGCACGCATCACATAACATTTCCACTCAGGCGTTAGTCAATGGCTATCACTTTGACGATTTGGGGGATTTTGGTGCGACAGGGTAATTCGAAGTACATGTTTCGCTACTCGGTGCGTGAGAGCGCATGTGCTCGTGTGTACTTGCTCCACCTCCGTCTTGTAATAAGGAGCTCCGGCAATATGGATCTTCAAGGGTCCGCTACCTATGAGCTAGGGTTCGGATAATAACCACAGGCTCTACTACAATATGAATAAGCCAGGGCCTTACGGGGGCTTTCAGATGCCGAATGGAACAGTTTGGAAGTTTAGGGCGATTGCTCCTTTCATCCATGACTCCTTCGAGGGCTCGCTTTACCACCTGGGTGATATTCGCATTCGTTCCACTGTTCAATTGAACCTTCTGTCGTCGAAGAGCCGGAGGATCCAATGGCACTTCGGTTGGGGACCTGGGCCGTATTTGCTGTCTCGGCCTTCGCCCAAGAAACCAGTATTAACGATGATAGGACTACTGCGACTCACTCAACCATCACTCTCCGCGAACATGCAACGCCCACTGGGTCTTACCAGTCGTTCACTTCCCAAATCACCCTTGGAACCTCGTTAGGGTCGATATCGGACGGGTCTTCTTCCATAGCCACAGAGAATGCGACAAGCACTGAATCTTCGGAAGAAGTGGTGACGATAGTAACAACAGAAACTAGCATCACATGGCTGACCGGATCCCCCAAAACATCTAAATCTACGACCACCTTACCGAGTAACCTCACATCATCTTCGACAACAAGTACCGCGCCGTCCGTCACCAACACCCAGCCATGTAACAATTACCCCGAATTCTGTCAACGGAAGTATAGTAATATTACGGAAGTCGGATGCCATAATTCGCCGTTTATTACCCCAAGCAATCTCGCCGCAAACCAGAAATACGATGTAACGGCACAACTCAATGATGGCGTACGGTTCTTGCAAGCACAGATCCAATGGCCCAGCAACGGCACCGAACCGCACTTTTGCCATACAAGCTGTGATATCCTCGATGCCGGGCCTATCACCGAATGGCTTACCGAGGTCAAGAACTGGGTAGCCGCACACCCGTACGATGTCGTTACTATCCTTCTGGGTAATGGCAACTAGTGAGTGGCGCTTGTCACCATAGTGAGTATGATCCTCGAGCTGACTTTTGCGAATAGCTCTGTACCTTCGATGTACGTTCCATACATCGAAAAGAGCGGCATTTTACGGTATATCTACCAACCGCCGGTGGTCCCGATGACACTGAAAGACTGGCCGACTCTCAACGACATGATCTTAAAGGGGCAGCGTGTTGTCATGTTCCTGGACTACATGGCCGATCAACGCCAATACCCCTGGCTTCTGGACGAGTTCTCCCAAATGTGGGAGACCCCATTTGACCCTGTGGATCAGAGTTTTCCCTGTACAGTCCAGCGGCCACCGGATCTGCCCGAAGACGCTGCTAGGAACAGACTGTACTTGCTCAACCATAACCTCAACATTGAACTCTCGCTGCTCGGTGCCGGACTGTTGGTACCTGCGAGGGCGGAACTTAATCTCACCAACAACGCTACAGGCTACGGTAGTCTCGGGGCTGGCGCTGACAATTGTCTGAACAAGTGGGTTCTGCCACCCAAGATCCTCAACGTCGACTATTACAACGCGGGCGAGTACCCGGGCACGGTTTTCGAGGTGGCTGCTCGGGTGAATAACGTGACGTACAACCGTCCCTGCTGTGGCACATCTATGAACGGAGCATTGGGGCGGGTAAGAGGCAGCAAAAATATCTATACATTAGTTGGCATAGCATTATTTTGGGCGGCCGTTTAAGCCATCGTCGGAGATTGTTGGGTTGCAAGGTGTTTAACTTGAGGAATTTGGGTAAATAGGAAGCCAGCGTACAGGAACTGATTGAGATACTAATACTACACTTCTACATCAACCCTTACTTAGTACATAGCAGCGTTATAGACTTAAATGAAGCACACCTAGGGTTTGCTGACTAGAATATTGCCTGTGATACCTCGTTTATTGCAATTAGTGAGCGAAGTTTCCTCTGATAGTTTAATAATTATTCAATTATCGGAGGCAGATAAAAGGCAGGCAAGGGTCACGTTAAGTCACGTGCAAAAGTCCGTTTCCGGCTTAGTGGGTCAGGGCCAATCCCAATATGACATTATTGGTAAGCAAGCCCTTCCGCTTTTCACTCAACTTCCCTTTTGTCGCCTCAGCAAACCATCTTCTTCTCTTTCTTACCTTCTCCTCACCCTCATCATCTCGACTTCATCGCATCTTTTCTTTTCCCGCTTTCCCTCGTCGATTCCAACGTGCGACAACGTTGAACTACGTGAACCAACTAAACCGACGAGCTTTTTGAGTAATTGCACAGTTTGACGTTCCGACATTGCGATATTCGCGCAACGACCGTAATTCCAGTTCTCCGCTTGAGGTAATTGCCTCAAGGTCGCGCATTTCGACTGCTCTGCCTGTAGCGACAGTACTTCCAACGATGATCGCTTAGTTCCACGTGGATAAAAGTCTGCGCTCGTCGGGACGGTACTTAGGGTAGGCTGGAGGTCTTAGGCTAACAAAAAGTCGATATTTGCCCGCCAAACCGGTGTGGTATTGGGGATCTGAGGAGGGAATATCTTCATCATTCAAGCTGTTTTGGTGGTGAAGTCCGTCGTGGCTTTTGTACATCATTTTCCTTTCTCATTACTGGAGGCCTGAACTCCCATTGTTCTTTCCAAACAATCAGAAATTGATTCCCATCCATCTGTGCGAACTGGGTCCTTGAAGAAGCCAGAGTCATTAGCCAAAAGAGAATTTGCACAAACAACCGCTGCGCGAATACAAAAGAGCCAGCTTTTCAACCGAAAGAAACCCGACCATTTGCGCTCTACATCTACAACCTAACCTTTCAGTGTATCTAGCCCCCAACTATTCAGAACCTACATCTCGTACTGCGCCTTGGGAATACTTCTCTTGACCCCCGAGAATCCTACTGTAAAGGGTTCAGGATTTCGCGCGTACTTCACCATGACTTCGTCTGTGTATTTCAAGTTCAAGTCTCAGAAGGAGCCCTCACGGGTCGAGTTTGATGGTACTGGCATTTCGGTCTTCGAGCTCAAGCGTGACATTATCATCAAGAGCGGTCTTGGTGATGGAACAGACTTTGACCTTGCTATCTACTCAGAAGACAATACTGAAGGTAGGTTCCTACTTGATGACGGCCGCGACAAACTTGCTAACCATCTTGTAGAGTACGATGATGATACCACGATTATCCCCCGATCCACCACGGTCATCGCGCGACGACTTCCGGCCTCAAAGCCGGGCGCCGGTCGAGCTGCCCGATATGTCTCGGGCAAGATGCCGGCGAGTGCTAAGAACTCGTCCCGAAGAGAGAACACTGCCAAAGCCGTAAAGCCCGCTACGACTGGCCTTACGCAGATGAGCGCGGCTTTAACAGAGGAAGAAAGAATGATGGCCATGTTCCAGGCCCAGTCTGATCAATGGAATGCTCAGCAGGAGGAGATGTCTCAGTATGTAGTCTCTACTCTCAGAAAAGGTTCACATTGCTAACTACTACTTAGCCAAGCAGCAGTATACAAGCCTGGTGCCAAGAAGCCGGCTAATGTCCCGGATCATGAGCCTCCAGTTGGATACGTTTGCTATCGTTGTGGCCAGAAGGGCCACTGGATTCAAGTCTGCCCTACTAATGATAACCCCGAATTCGACAATCGCCCACGTGTCAAGCGCACTACTGGTATCCCGCGTTCGTTCTTGAAGACTGTGGACAAATCCGCACTCCAGCAGTCTGGAGCGGATGGCGAGGATGTGAAGCCTCCTGCTGGTGTCATGGTCAATGCAGACGGGGACTTCGTAATTGCAGAACCCGATAAGGCGTCGTGGGAGCAGTTCCAAGCCAAGACCAAGTCGTCAGCAGCCACGCAGAAAGTGGCCGCTGCCGAGGACAAGGAACTCGAGGAGAAAGGGTTAATGTGCTCCGTCGACAAGAGGATGTTCATAGAACCAATGAAGACACCGTGTTGTGAGAAGACGTATTGCAATGAATGCATAACCAATTCTCTCATTGAAAGCGACTTTGTCTGTCCTGGCTGTGGGACGGAAGGCGTTCTCATCGACGATTTGAAGCCAGATGACGAGACTTCCACCAAGATTCAGGATTATCTCAAGGACAAAGAGGTAGCCAAGACCAAGGACAGATCTCAAAGTCCTCCGTCGGTCAGGGCCGCTAAGTCACCATCCGAGGACCCTGCCGAGCGGAAAGAAGTAACCCCGACAACTGAACCCACAATGAAATCCCCCTCGACAGCGCCGGAAAAGGCAAAATCACCTACAGCTCCGGAAAAGACGAAGTCTCCGTCGCCGACTTCGGTAGCAGTCAAGTCCCCCGCAACTGAGGAAGCAAAGAAACCAGGTGCACCTGTTCCTCCAACTACGAACGGAACCCCCAAGCCCCAGGAGGCAGCGCCAAAGAAGCGGCCTGCTGATGAGTTGCTTGAGAACCCCAAGATCCCGAAGGCACCGAAGGCCATGCAACGGGCACAGGAAGCTAAAAACATGCAGAACATGATGCAGCAGGGCATGAGCGGTATGGGTATGATGCCAGGCATGATGCCGTTTCCCATGAACAATATGAATGGTTTCGGTCAGCCCAACATGAACCAGATGATGAACCCAATGATGATGGGCATGAATCCTATGATGAACCCCATGATGGGCATGAATGGTTTCAACCCGGCTGGTTTCCCCAATATGAACGGTTTCGGAAATTTCGGTGGCATGAACAGTGGCGGCATGGTCAACATGAATGGAGGCGGGCCCAACGGATTCAACAAGAACAACCAGCAGCAGGCTTACAGACCAAACCTCACGTCCCAGAATAACGAGGACGATGCTTATTTCCGCAAGCCCGTCAACCCCGGCAGGCATCAGAACAAGCAGCGCAGGGTGCGGCCCAGCGATTACAGGGAGCTGTGAGCACCAGCTGGCTCACTGCCACTCGATCTATGCCACGTGCAGTGGCGTCAAAACCGTTCATTTCGTCCTATCCTCGTCGGGGCGGCGTATCTCGCCCTTTATCTTCTCGCAACTGTACATTGCCACTTAAAAAGCTCACGACGTCGGATATTGCATCGCGGTCGGTCGGTTGTTTAGTCTATTATAGGCGTTGGTCGGCTGGTTTTGGTCTGGTTCTCAGAGAAATAGGGGAAGGCGATTCTACGGGATAGGGCACCGTAGATTGCGTGCCAGGGCGTTTTAGGAGTTGAAAGGAGTCACATACGCGTACACGCAGCGACGGATTCGCAGCGTCGTTTACGGGGGGTTACGCGTCGAGGATGATGCGGATTGATTAATGTTGTCTGGTTACGCCCATGAGGGCGAATTGTTGCGAGACGTGACGAGCGTCTGTTGACTCCGTAGTGCACTTATGAATACGACAAGCGGGATTCGAGGCTAATAAAGACCTCGAGTCCAGCGAACGAAATCACTATGATCTTGCCAAATATTTGAGCCTTACTCTGTTGTATGTGAATGTGATTCGTCTACGTAAAATCTTCGGATGCTATTGATGTAGCCATCGCCTTGCCCTTGCCCTCACTTCCTCGCCCCATTCCATGCATCTCATTGCGCACGTCTAAGCCGCTGAACGTCTTTAGGCCCCCTTTCCACTACGGGACGCTTAGCACACCGCTCCGCCGATGACAACAGTAGCAACGTCGCCTGGTGCGATGAAGAAGCTAGAACTTAGAAATGTCTTGCAACATAAGTGAGCACGTTTCGGGCGAAAACATGATATCTCAAATTTCTTTCATATGCCCGTTTCATTGTTCGTTTGCCCGGACGGAACATCCGTGTCTATTCTACATTTGCTATCATGCCCGCGGCTCACACCAACACAGCAGGCCGCCGGCCAGCGAAAAGGCCTTGTTCGACCCCGGCTCACGTAGCCTGTACCCTCGGTGCCTGGGCCCCCAATAGATACGCGAATCAAATGGCTCGAGACCCGACTGTCTACTCGGGGGGCACGTAGGGCTTGACGAGCATCTCGCTGAAGCGCTCGAGTTTCTCCTTGCCGCGGACCTCCTCGGTGAGCAGGGGCATGCGGACGACGTTGAACTCGTCGTAGAGCTCCTCGATCTGGTCGAGGTACTTGCGCTGCATGCGGCGGCGGGCGTTGCACTGCTCGCAGGCGTTGTCCCTTCCCGGGAAGAGCAGCTGGTTGACGACGATGCAGTGCGTGTCGATGCCGTAGGAGGCGAGCTCCTGGATCATGCGCTCCGTCTCGTAGAGCGACAGGAACTCGGCGATGCACACGCACACGAACGTCGTCAGCGACTCGTCCTTGAACTGCGCGTTCACCTCCGAGATAGTCGCGCGCAGCGACTCGAGCTTCTCCATCATCTCGTTGAGGTTCTGGCCGTTGGGCAGCGTGCCCTGGCTCCCCAGGAACCCGTTCAGCAGGGGCCCGTACTGCGACGACAGCTGCGACACCTTGGCCAGCGCCTTCTCGAGCACCGACGGGAACTGCAGGAACCGCAGCGTGTGGCCCGTCGGCGCCGTGTCGAATATGATGGTCTCGTACGAGAGCGACTTGACTTGTTTCAGGACCTCGGCGAACGACATGGCCTCGTCTATACCGGGGATCTAGCAGCGCACATATAACCCGCACGTCAGCACCCAGCCCAAGCCACTCTCGATGAACGGTTACACATCGCGCCAAGCGGAGGAAGCGGGAAGGAAGAGGAACTCACCGCAAAAGCCAGGTCCTGCATCATGCTGCCCATGCCGCCCATGGCGTCGCCGGCGCCGCTGTCATCGCCCTGGCCGGCCAGCAGGTCCTGGATGCTTCCGTTGGGGTCGATCTCCATGGCGCTGAGGTTGTCGAAGCCGTCGACGAGGCGGGCCTCCTTGCCGAACTTCTGCGAGAAGGCGTCGGACAGGTTGTGGGCCGGGTCCGTCGAGATGAGCAGCACCGACCTCCGCACCTTGGCCAGCTGGATCGCCAGCGAGCAGCTCGTCGTCGTCTTGCCCACGCCGCCCTTGCCGCCCACGAAGATCCACCGCAGCGTCCGCTGGTCCAGGATCGACTGCAGCGTCGGCTCCATCTGGTCCGCGTCGTCCGCGTTTATCACCGCCGAAGACATGGTTTTCTCCTTTTTTGTTTCTCTCGAGACTCGCTCGCCAGCGCTGAAACGTGGTGGGGTGGCGCTTTGGATTGCGGTACGGATGTACCTTTCCGAGGTTGGCTTTCTTTATATGGCGGGCTATATCACCGTGGCGAAGCTGTACGCGGGCGAGGAGTAGCAGTGAGAAGTTCGAGACAGCCTACGAATACTACGCCTTAGGGAATAACGGGAAATAAATGTCGAGGTTCTTTCGCGATCTGCTGGGGGCGAATAAGATGCGTTGTCTATGGATGTTCCATAGAATTCTTTTGGTACCATGGTTAGGTACGTACAGTATCTGAAGCCCATGACCTCAGCTCGTGGGGCGTTAGCCAAGGGAGTTATAGGTGGAGCCCCTATGGTGAGTTAGGTTCGATTCCTAACAGCGCTATTGGTTTTCGCTATTTGGCTCAACTAAGGGTGCCTGGAATTCGGAAGTAGCCGTCTTATCTTATCAAAGGGCGTTTATCTTATCACCCCGCCATGGAGGGAAGAAGTGTAAAGTCACCCAGGAAGTCACCGTTGATAGAGGCGTGTTCTAAGTACCTCCAAGGTTTCGACTTCAGTTTACAACCCCCGGGAGAATTATGGCACGAAGACAAAGATGCTGCGAAAAGGGGCTATTATGAGCTGTGTGAAGTGGCCAGCTCCCATCCGTATGGATCAGATATAGAACCAATTTATTACTCATCCTTACTCGCTTTATTAAGACCGATCACCGATTGTGATAATGGCCCGAAGAAAAAGCCCTAAGCCCATATATAGTCCAGCATCGCCAGATAACTTAACAGTAGCTGGAAGAGTCGTCAATGGGGGCATATTGGACCCTGTTTCCTCAATGGTTCGGACCTGTTCCTCGACCCTTTGGTCAACATGGACCGTTTTACTGAGAAGCGCCACTAGAAGCAAACCTTATTCTCGAATGCTCTCTGCCTGGGCCATATGTTGCCCATTGGGAACCTACTACCCAGGACAACATTGAAAGGTTATTGGCATCGATGTCGGCAACTCTGCGGCCAGCAACCAATCTTTCTATCTTTAACAAGATAACGATGCACTACAGGTACGGCAAGATGATGATTACATGTGACGGGGGTATATCCGAGAGTTATGTAATAGAGTTATGCGTGACAGAGCGTTGCATCCTGATTTACCGTACATGTATTCTCTTCTATTCTATCCTCGGCATAACCTCCCAAACGATTTCAAAGGCAGTCTCCTCGGAAAGTCATTATCGGCCTGGTTCTAAACTCGAGTGTTGCTTTATAGTCCTTTCAAGTTCATACGCCGTTGTTAGAACTGTCTACACCTGGAGCCTCTTCGGCTTACCGGCATCACGAAACTTGAGGGATAGCTGGCTCGCAGATAGACTCCTGCGGAAGAGGGGCCGGATTATCACGTAAGTATATTCAAAATTTCACAAGGCTTCTCATCCACTTTTATACTTTTAAACTAGCACCGCAAACCAACATCGAGGTCTCGTCACTAATTGATGTCTGTATGAGTTGTATCATGACTGGATCCTGTGATTCACATAAGGCAGAGAGCTAACCTGACACTGTTGGCTGGTTCCTTTGCTTCACCACCACTTTTCGATGTTGAGCTTGGAAAATAGGAAGTCAGTTACCCACATTTAAAAGCTTATCGTAACCGGTATTCACAGTTCTCCTATGAATTAATTATTCAAGTTACTGTCAGAATTCCAAGCAGAATGATTGAGGATGAATGGAGGTATTTTGCCCCTGGCGGTACTCTACAACCTGGACCCAGCACTTGGTACGTTCTTGACTGAGATCAACGATATACCATTGCTGCCACTATGGGTCAAGAACAAGATAGTGAAGTCACTGCGATCGAACATCTCAAAAAGCAAATCCACTGCCTTGGACCGGATGTGCGTGCTATCCACTTGTGATGGAAGAAGAGCTAATCTCCATTACTACCAATCCCGAGGATGATGAAGCCACTAAACCATAATTACTACTCACATTTGAAAGACCTTGGACCGCTGCAGAAGCCACAGACTATTCTCCGTTCAGAACTGAGAAAATTAAACCGATTTGGCCCGAATGTCGGCCTTGAATCCTACGAGTCATGTTCGGGGTTGATCGCAATAGGAAAATTCGTCTTCAACTGCTATTTCATTTCCCAATTTATGCATATGTTCTAGAGTGAGAAAAATATTTGGGCACGTCTCCCACTGCATCGTGACCTCGTCCCATTTGACCGCATCGTACTTGATGAGCTAGAAGGCCGTGTGGTCGGCTTCAGAAGCACTTACATCCCGCACATTCAAGCTAGATAGGCTGAAGCAGCTGATTGGCGTTGCCGACGGCCTCGACCTCGAGTATGGTATCGAGTGTCATGATATTGCGGCACGAAATCTGCTTACGACCCTCGCACAGTTCTCGGGATGGATTGGTGATAAGAGTTACTTTTCCGAGGATCGAGATGATGCCAAAAGGGTGGTATTCACCATGTACGAGATTATCACTCGCGGCGAACACTTCCGGGACGCCTCATATGTGCAGCAAGATCCAACCCAGTTGCGAGAATTGGCGGAGTGGGTGAAACAGCCAGATATCAAGCTCGATTATCCTGTTTCTGCATATCGATCAGTGCTCAATCGCTGGAATAGAGAAGGTGATTTATGTCCTTGTCAACGGAGAGTATGTAGGGACTAAGTTAAAATAGTAACGCTAGATGGAAATTTGAGTTCACAGGATTCGTGATACGTGCTATTAATACCCGAAATTAATATCGGGACCAAGGTAAGATACCCACCTAAACTAAGGATGGCGGAATTACTATGGTTCGTCGCATCCCTCGCCTGAGAGGGAGTGTCCTCTGTGTTAGAATAGGGGTAAACTACGCCCCACGCCGCTGGTGTGTATATAGACGTGTAGTTGCCCGAACCCCAAGGTCTGGCACTTAGTATGGAATCTAACGGGTATTCAACCAATTTTTGACACACGTATTGTCAAGAAACAGAGTCAGTTTAAGCGTTCAAAGGGAGAGGTACCTAGTAGATAGTCAGTTACTTGAGACTAGATAGTAGCGTATGTCAAATATCAAGTGTTCGTTAATCTCTGAATCTCGCCAACTACTACTAACTTTCTACCTGGATAATAGTATATATTTGCCATATAAGCTTCGTGATAATGCTCTACCTATGTTCCAGCTAGGTATGCTTGATAGCCCTAACCCAGATCTCGCAACTCTTGTAATCCATGTTCTGAAACCATACGTGGCTCTCTATACACATTTATAGTCCTGGGGGAACTTGAGATTTGCATGGCAACAATTCCGGTTTACCCAAACTAGGACAGGATCTGTAGTTTGCTACACCCCATAAGAGTAGACCCAGGCCTTTTCCGGAATCTCCTAGTCTACTATGCACCATGTACCTGTTCGCAAGCTTCGAAGCTGCCTAACCTGAGTTGAGGTTCTTAAATCTTTAATGTTGCTGGGCTGCCTGCAGATATGCCTATGGTAGGTATTTAGGCTTGTTAGTGCTATGCAATCGCCGAACCAAGCCTTTAGGTCTTAAGGGTTTTGAGCGAATGAGAGCTCGACGTCATAAGAAGCCGAAAGCGGGGCCGGAGCGAGCGGGTTTAGCCACCACCTGCCCGACGACTCAGCAGATCCGGAGCCTGGAGCTCTGCTAGGAACAACATCTTTCTTACTTATTAATTTACCGAGGAAGTTACGAGCCGTTTAGAGACCCGTATATCGGGGGCAACACAGTACGGGTTCAATTCATTTCACTGCGGTTCCCGTGTCTCACTCGTCTTTTACCGTTGAATTCCTCCACCCCAACTCGTATCTCCGAACTTCGGAACCGTAGCGACCGAATTCGCCGTAACATCATAGTAAATGCGGCAGCGCGCGCATGAGAATGTCGAATACGATGACCTTGATCCTTTAAGCGCTGACAGGTCTGGCTCTGTGAAAAGCTTTCTTGGCATTAATCTCATCCATCGGGATGAGAATGGCCAAGAGGCGGCTTTTACTACTGGTCGTACCGGAATCCTAAACCATGGTGATTTCGCCTCAAGATCACCAGATTCCAGACCTAAGCGGAGGTTGAGCGGCCCCGAATCGTCCAAGGAAGCCGTATCATGGAGAGATATACCTAAGAAGACTCAGTTGGCGGTCATCGTATTAGCCCGTCTCAGCGAGCCCTTGACTCAGACTTCACTCCAGGTAAGCCATCTCAATCAGAAAAGCAGGAGGGCTCTTCGAGACAGATCCCTTCGTTGCCCATGAGCTAGGATCACGATATTCAGACAGGTGTTCTCGTGTCGCCGTTACCAGGGGCTGGTACTGGGAATTAAGTGAAAGGCAGATATATCACGGCTTGGCTGCTCCCTATTTACCTTGACTCCATCCAAGCCTGGATTATTGCGCAAAATTCTTACTCATAATGTTGCGCAGTCCTATATGTTCTATCAGCTGAAGTGGTTCGATCCCAATCTGCCTGATTCAGTCATTTCGAGTCAAGCGGGTGTCCTCCACGCCAGTTTCACAGCGGCACAACTTTTCACCGCCCTGATATGGGGTCAGGTTGCGGATTCACCTTGGTTTGGTCGGAAGACTGTGATTCTAATAGGGCTACTCGGCACCTGTAAACGTTCTTATGTTTTGGTGAGCAATAAGATGCATAGCTAATCGGAGACAGTCTTATCATGCATCGGCTTCGGGTTCTCCACGTCCTTCTACCAGGCCCTTCTTTTCAGGTGTCTAGGCGGAGCGACGAATGGTAATGTTGGCGTTTTAAGGACAATGTAAGAATGAATGAATTCAGGGGACCCTTTGCTTTCGCTAACCCCACCTACCATGGCAGGATCAGTGAAATCGTCCGGGAAAAGAAATATCAGGCACGCGCCTTCGTTCTGCTGCCAATGTGCTTTAACATTGGCGTGATCATTGGCCCTATCCTGGGTGGTCTCCTATCCGATCCTGCCGGCTCGTACCCTGATACTTTTGGAAGTGTTCACTTTTTCCGTAAATTCCCTTACGCCATGCCGAATGTCATCAGTGCCATTTTCCTATGGTTCTCGCTCATCGCGGTCTGGATGTTCTTGGAAGAGGTATGCATTTTCCCTGTCTTGCTTACACGCCGAAACGCCGCTCACTATTTGTAGACACATGATGCTATACTAGACAGACGAGATTACGGCGTACTGTTAGGACGTAAGATCAGGAACCTTTTCAGAAGGCGTAGGGAGTCGATAGCGTACACCCCTCTACACTCGAGAGACACGAGCATAAGTACAGACATCGAGATGTCACCGATGACTCCACGGCGCTCGGTTGAGGGCACATTGCCGCTGCCTCAGAAAGGTGGCATCCGACGCCGCTACACCGCTAAATTGCCTTTTCGCAGGATCTTCACCTTCAATGTTGTCATGACATTTGTGGCGCATTTCTTCTTAGCCTTCGGCGTCGGGACGTTCAATTCCCTCTGGGCTGTCTTCCTGTCAACGCCGGTATTCGACCCAGAGAAGCCAGAACCCCGGGGGTTTGTTCCGCGGCCCCCTTTCGTCTTCACTGGCGGGCTAGGGCTACCGCCCCAGAAAGTCGGCGGCGCGATGGCTTTACTTGGTATCATCGGGATTATACTGCAACTGTTCCTTTACCCGAAACTATCGGCGAGGCTAGGCACGCTGCGCTCCTACCGGGTGTTTATCTTTTGCTTCCCCATAGCGTATACGCTCATGCCTTATCTCTCACTCGTTCCGTCGACCACACCACCGCCGAGCGAGAAGACCGGACCCTGGATGTGGATCGCGCTCGTGTCTCTCCTGTCCATCCAGGTGATTGGCCGTACATTCGCATTGCCGGCCCAAACCATCCTGGTTAACAACTGCTCGCCTCATCCCAGTGTACTGGGGACTGTCCATGGCTTCGGAGTTAGCGTCAGCAGTTTCGCCCGAACTATCGGACCGATCCTCTGTGGGTGGCTCTATGGTATCGGACTGAGCCGCGGCTGTGTCGGCGCCGTGTTCTGGGGCTTGGCCGGGGTAGCGCTCTGTGGATGGGCGGTGAGCTTCTGGCTGAAAGAGGGCAACGGTCACGAGATATGGCTAGAAGGGGACGAAGGAGACGAATAGGGGTAAAGGGTTACGGAAAAAAACGAAGAACACGATGCGAACCGAATATAGGCCTATTACGACACAGATAAAGTTTTAGAATATGGCCGAGGAAAACATAGACATGTTATATTGGAAGGGATGGTGTCGCTAATGCATTGTCAACGGATGCCGGGCATCGATCCCTATTCCAAAATTGTGATCCCCTATACCCCTAACGTCTAAGAATGGAAATTTATAGAGGAGCAGCTTGAGGCTGTCCCGACTCATGGGTGTGATTCCGCGAGTCGGCGCAACTACGCGGAAGGATGAGGATCTGTGACTCGCCCTCGCAACCCACGCGCGGGTTCTTGCACAGCTTATCGAGCCTTATACCGGGTGCCCTGCAGCCACAGACGAACGCTGGAACGGCGTAATCGCACATTCCTTCGTCGCCTGGTTTCGGTTTTGAGTGTAGAAGCTTTGGTTGGGATCAACTCGAAGTGTGGAGTGAGTGTCGAATCCGATCTGTTTGGGTCGGGATAGTTGCTTAGAGTTTCCTTGAAGTGACTCGATGCAAGGTGGCGAGGGCACATCATTACGTTACAATGGGGGTTATACTGGCGACACACACTTTATTTCGAGGATGGACTTCGAAGGGCCTTGTCACCTTGATAATGCCTTACAGACTCGTAAAGGGGGGGTTGTATGCCTGACCTCTGGTTCCCTTTGGTGGCATCACCCCACCAAGGCGGCGTTATATTATTCAACAAAGACAAGTTTTGTCACTACAAGCTATAATGGCGTCCGCAGCACAAAGCCTTGGTGTTTGGTGGCAAAGATCCCAATCGGGTTAACGATGCTCGGGGCCAAAGGCTGAGGTTGAAGCCGATACAAGCCACGGCTCAGTCGCGGATCTCAAAGGCCACGGCGTCTGCCCCTTCAAGGTCCTGTAGATGGGAGTACCTAACGTTAGGCAGGATACAGAATGTCCACTGGGAATGTCGCTTATACATACGGCCATCTTTTACCCAGGTAGTCGCCATGGCTTCGACTTTGAGGCCAGCAACGGGCTTTCACCAGAAGGGCATAGCTACAACAAGAGAAGGTGAGATTGTATTTCTGAGACGTGCCTCCGAGTTCACCTACTGGGATTACGGGCCGCTCCCAAGGATTCTTCTGCGGGAAGTCGAGCCCGCTGGGGCCTTGTTAAAACTGGAAAACTATGAGACTTCATATGGCAGTGTCATGACCGCCTAATATTGTACTTTACGGTGCATTAAGGACCCAAATCTACAAGCGAAGTAACCCGCCGCGCTCCTCGAGAGGAGTCGAAATGCTGAAGGCAGCGATAATGGTCGAGGCTGAACATCGTTAGGGGGTTTGTATTTAGCACCAGGCTCTTGGGCACCCCCACCTAAAGAACCCTTCTAGACGTGCGTGGGGTCACCCGCTAATTAGCACTCATCTCGGCAAGCTTCTAGCGCCTTTCGCTCCACGAATCCAGGTTCTATACTTGGTGGTACGAGGGAGTACGCGTGGCGAAGCGTCTGCTTCGGGTCTCCGAGCTGCTCGTATTAACGGTTTGATATCTGGGTTATATACGAAGTAGAAAAGACTCGGATTTCTTCACCCAGTCCTCTTCTCTCTCGAGTTGGTCTTCGACATATTTAGTTAACTACTCGAAACACCGTTGACACGTTCCTGCTCGTCTCCTGGTTGTCTCCAATTTGCACTTTCTGGAGACGGATGGCTGACGTCTCAAAGGCTTCTCGAAGACGTCATGACTGGAGACCATTCTTTGATGTACATAAACAAACGGCAGATCGCCGAGATATCTTGTCTCCCAGATAGGTTATCAATTGGCTGGGATTTGCTGTAGCAACTGCTCTCGTTGAGAAATCAACATGGCTCCTAAAAGAGGCACCAATAGATCATTCGACGAGTCGGGGCTGGAGCAATCGACTAGGCCCCCTAAACAGACGAGACTTTCCTTGGGTAAGAATGCCATTCGAACCTCGCTTCCTACGCCACCAGCCTCCAGTTCTCAGAATAAACAAGAAACTCCGGCAACAAAAGCAAAGAAGCCAGCTGTGTAGAAGGCAGCGGGTCGAAAACTACCAGCGAGGAAAGCACCCACTATCCATAAGGATGCATTAAAGAGGTCGACAGGTTATTCAACCAGCTTATGAAGAATTACGAACATAACCCTACTGGATGGAGCGGTGTAATGAGTTTATCCCGGCGTAGGAGGATGAAGTGCCTAAGACGGGACTAACATAACTTCCAAAACGGCTGGTGACTTTGCTGAGGTGATGTCTCGGCAACTGCCACAGGTAAAAAAAAAGTTGAAATAGGAATCAGCCTCGGCGGCTTTCAACGTCCTGCTGTATATGGGTGGCTACGCTTATAGCGACCTAGAGGCATGCTGCAAGTCTGGTGGCTTTGGCCATGGACCGCATGTTGGTGGAGCTGATCACGGCCCGGCGGGCAGAAGCACAAGCCGCGGACGAGGACGACTCCGGCATCCCGACGTTTGGTGGCTTCGTGGTGCAGCCTTCTACCGCTGACGCCGGCCGCCAGGAGAAGACGATTCAGGATTGGCTCGGGAAGAAGCATCCGAATAAGCGGCAGCAGGGAGAGCTAGACCGCGCACCGCGATGACTTGGAGACCGTGTTCGAGCTGCGAAGCGTGAGGAGGGAGTCAACTCACGACTGGGCTGGCAATGCATTGACGACCTCGTGGAGGCCAGAAGCCGTATCGAGAACTACTGGATTGGTTTCCCTTTCTTCCGCGAGAAGTATTGGAGCGTTCACCTCTATTAATGCAGGTTGAGAAATAAGCTCTACGCAGACTCTGTACAGGCATGTATGTATAATACATATTTCTTAAGTAATGCCGATTTAGGGGTTCGTTACGCTGAACCAACGAACTTTATTGGCCATAACTCGATAGTAGATGAGTAGGTATATGTATATATTTGTACTAGGTAGTACCTGACTAATATGCGGGTGAGATGTAGAGTATGTATTGTATGTCGATCCAAGGGACTTTTAGTGCCACCAGTAGTGGGGACCTACATGCTGGCACAATCAACTTGGGTCTTCAGTGGAGTGGGCAGGGGCTGGGCATGCGCTCATTTAACGTCGTCGGCTGCAGGTGGGTTCCTGAAATCAACAAGTCGTTTACTCCGTACAAGCTGCAACTCTCATCTTTGCGTGTTTCCTGGACCATTCATTTCGTCGAGAATCGAAGCAATTCCGGGAGCTCGGGGGATTCAAACTCCGAATGAACCGGACTGACTCGTATACCGTGCGGTGCTAGATCAACCCGACTACATTGGAGTTTCTGCATTCCGGCGACGTGCGCGGACTGACCAAGCCAAATAGCCATAACATCGACCTGGTTCAATGAATTGGCTTGACTACTCGAGAGACCTGACCCCTACTTATTTTGTACGTTCCGGTGCAGCTGTTGTATCGTGATAACTTCATGTGCATGACTATTGAGTAGGTAGGCACTCAAGAATGCACAACATCTTGGAAAGCACCAACCTAATTGTATCAGCCCCGACCACTGCTTCTAAAGACGACGACGACGACGACGTATACGTACCTCTCCGATACGGATCGCCATGTCTCTACCGCCCCGCGATGATTCTGTTTCGCCAATGACAAAGAGTCCAGCTCCGTCTCCTGGCCATAGACAACCCAGTCAGCGACCTTCGATCCTTCGTTCTTCCAGCAGTCCTCAGCCCGCCGAAGGTCATGTCCCGGTCCGAGAATTTCCATTGCCTACGATGACATCCACACGATCGCCAGGAATACCCGCGGAGGAGGCAGCGGATTACTTGAACTCGGGAAACCCGCATAGGGATCACTCTCCTGGGGGCGGGGCCTCGCCATCGACTCCTGGTCTCTCAGACGACAGACGAGCTGAGGGCGTCAACCCCGGAAACCTCCTAAGTGTTCGGGAAGAAGGTGACGATGCGGCCCCGGTAGAGCCGGTCTCGCCTGGGCGGAGGAGTGTGCAATTCGCGAGGGCGGATGTTATGCTTGAAGCCCCGCCTCAACATTCTCGACAGGGATCCTGGGAAGATGGGGATGCCGCCGGTAGATCTCGCAGTGACAGGTGGATGTCTAGGTTGAAATCGACACTAGGTAGTGCCGGCACCATCCCGCCGCCCAAGTCCCCAGCGCCGTCCGAACTTGCCGCTGCTTCCACCAGCAACTCTCCCACCACTGCTAGGCCCCATCGCCTCCCCAACACACTCGAAGAAGAGGAAGGGAGTGATGCTGATGTCGAAGAAAGCGGCGATGAGGGTCCTACAAGGGGCCCTGTGAAGCCCAAGAAAAGAAAGAGAATACAGCGCCGTCTAAAGCAGTTGGACATGTTCAATTCTCCAAGCACCCCTAAACTGAATGATGATGTGGAATCCCCCAGGCATAGTCGGTTCAACGCTCTAGTCAGGCGCTCGACCATGCCCGATCCAGGAGAACACCGAGGTGGTCTATCCGAGGGTGAAGGACGCGACCAACTAGCAGGAAGGAGACGCCACTGGACCCGCGCGGGCACCTGGGTCGGTAGTCCCCAACTAGAAGCCTCAGCCACAGATGATTTTGACACTTCCTTGGCACGAGTCCATGGTCACCGCCGCCGTATCTCTAATATGTTTAGTCAGGGAGGGGCATCAGACGGTGAAGCGCTCCAAACACCGAGACGCCCGTTTTTCGGCACCGACAGAAAAGCCACCTTCGGAGCACACAAGTGGAAGCAGGTGAAGAATACCTTCAGACTATTTGGTGGAGGGAAGAAAAAGATCGACCAGTTCGATTACTACAAGTCTGCGGAGCTTATGGCCGAACTGCGGGCCGTCACGCCTGCAGTTGTCATTCTTGCCAGCATGATACAGAGGGATGATCGGGGCAACAGGCGCATCCCGGTCTTGTTGGAGCAGCTCAACCTGCGAGTGGTCGACAGCCAACCTGGAGAGAGCGGCGACAGCGATAGGCACTCGGTCTTTACCATCGCCTTAGAATACGGTAGTGGTGTGAGCCGAATGAGATGGACCGTCACACGCTCAATCTGGGAGATCTGGCAGCTTCACTTGAAGTACAAAGTGCTGCAGAAGACTGAGCTCACGACACAGACCGCTATGATCCAGCGCAAGCGCCCGAAGCAGCCTGCCTTTCCCAAAAAGTTACTCAGAATCATGGGGGTCACCAGGAAGCTCGACACGTCGTCCGATGAGGAAAGAACTCCGGATCTCGGAACCAACGATAACCTCGCTGACGCTACTGCCGGGGAGGCTACAAATGCCGAAGTTACGGCAAGCGAAGATGAAAGGCGGTTACCTACCTCGCGCAAGAGGTCCCGCATCAATCAGTTTTTACGTCGACAATCATCAGGTTTCGATGCTGCGGATGGATCATTAACTAATATTCGAGATGCCGCAGCGATAAGGCGGAAGAATATCGAAAAGCAACGGACGTGGATAGAAAAATATCTGCAGGAGATGATCCACTGGCTTATGTTTCGTGCTGACAGTGGCCGTCTATGTAACTTCCTCGAACTCTCCGCTTTGGGGGTGAGGCTTGCGGCTGAAGGGAGTTTCCATGGTAAAGAGTGCTTCTTGCATATCCAGTCTTCCAAGGGTATCGATTTCCGACGAGTCATTACTCCACAGAAGGTCATCCAACGTCATAGCCGGAAATGGTTCTTGGTCCGACAGAACTATATCGCCGTCGTTGAATCTCCTGCGACCATGAACATCTACGATGTCTATTTGGTAGATCCGACGTTCCAGATCGTCTCCAAGAAGGGCAAGCTCAGGCAGCTTGGCGCTAAAGCGAAGGATGACAAGAATAAGGGTAAAGGCAAGGCCTTTGATGGATCTGCCGAGGAAGGAAGGAAAGGGAAGAGCCATCATACTATCAAGCTCTACACTGCCGAACGCAAAATCAAATTGTTCTCGCGCAACCAGACTTTAATACGCCAGTTCGAAGAGTCGGTCATCGAAATGCTAAAGCAGACGGAATGGCATCAGCGCCACAGGTTTGACAGTTTCGCACCCGTGCGACGTAATGCTTTCGCACAGTGGCTGGTGGATGGGCGGGACTATATGTGGAATGTATCTCGTGCCATTAGTATGGCCCAGGATGTCATCTATATCCACGACTGGTGGCTTAGCCCGGAGCTCTACATGCGCCGGCCTGCCTGCATCAGTCAGAAATGGCGACTGGATCGGCTTCTACAGAGGAAGGCTAGGGAAGGCGTGAAGATCTTCATCATCATCTACAGAAACGTAGAACAAGCCATTCCGATAGATTCTGAGTACACCAAATTCTCTCTGCTGAACCTCCACGACAACATCTTGGTTTTGAGGTCGCCGAACCAGCTGAAGAAGAATCAGTTCTTCTACGCCCACCACGAGAAAGTCTGCATTGTAGACCACGACGTGGCTTTCCTCGGTGGCATCGACCTCTGCTTTGGTCGTTGGGACAACCCGCAGCACCCATTGGCGGATGATCGACCAACGGGCATGGAAGATGGCGATAGTCCTCGAGACGGGGATAACACCCAACTTTTCCCTGGGAAGGACTACTCAAACCCCCGAGTGCTAGACTTTTTCAAGCTCAATGAGCCCTACGAAGAGATGTACGACAGAAGCAAGGTTCCACGGATGCCGTGGCACGATGTTGCGATGCAAGTAGTCGGTCAACCCGCAAGAGATCTCACACGTCATTTTGTACAGCGCTGGAACTACCTGCGCCGCGAGCGCAAGCCGACTCGGCCAACGCCATTCTTACTGCCTCCTCCGGATGCCAACCCATCAGACCTCAAGGCTCTGGGGTTGACAGGAACATGTGAAGTCCAGATGCTGCGCTCGGCAGGTGACTGGTCCCTGGGCTTGAGAGAGGGGCCGGAGCATAGCATCCAGTCCGCGTACGTGAAGCTCATTGAGGAATCAGACCACTTCGTGTACATGGAGAATCAGTTCTTCATCACAAGCACCGAAACGTTGAACACGAGAGTAGTCAACCGTATTGGCGATGCCCTCGTGGAGAGGGTCATCAGAGCCCATGAGAACGATGAAGAATGGCGGTGCTGCATTTTGATTCCTTTGATGCCCGGCTTCCAGAATACCGTGGATGAAGCTGAGGGCAGCAGCGTGCGTCTCATCATGCAGTTCCAGTATCGCAGCATCTGCAGAGGACCTAACTCTATCTTTGGTCGTCTGCGATCAGTGGGCATTGAGCCTGACGAGTACATACGGTTCTTCAGCTTGCGGCAGTGGGACCATATCGGCAGTAAGAACCAGCTCGTGACAGAGCAGCTCTATATCCATGCAAAGACCATCATCGTGGACGATCGCGTCGCTTTGATCGGTTCCGCAAATATCAATGAACGCTCGATGCTTGGAAATCGAGACTCAGAGGTCGCGGCCGTCGTCCGAGACACGGACATGATATCGTCAACCATGGCTGGAAAACCATATCGAGTCGGCCGCTTCGCGCATACGCTCCGCATGCGCCTTATGCGCGAACACATGGGTCTGGATGTGGACGAGATCACCGAAGAAGAAAGGTTGGAGGCCATGAGTGCCGAGGAACGCTTTGCAGCCGACATGGCACATATCTACGGTGTAGAGGATGAAGGTCCTGTTGCGGAGAGTTTGGCTAATGGGGCCATGAGCCATCTCCTACGTCCTGAGGCTCGTCATCTTCCACGGAGTTTCAACCACGATGCTAGTGCAGATGAAGATGCAGACAGTTCTTCCGTGTCCTCGGCTCCGTCGAGCTCCTCAAACAGCTCCAATAGGGAGTCCCCCAAGCGCGATCCGCGAGTCCACGGAAACACAAAACACGATCAAGATGTTGCAGGCTATGGCCCCGATAAGTGGAGGGAGGCGCAAGAAAAGGGCATGGATAGTGGAAGGGATTCCGTCGTCATAGACGGGCATGAAGTTCTTCTACAACACCTTGGCCAGCCCCACAAGTCAAAGGTCACCAATGGCGAATCCAGTACACCAGATCGCCATCCATCCACCAAAGAATCGCGTGACCGAAATTCCGGGAGAGGTAACGACAAGCTCCCTCCGTCAAAGATACAGCGGCAATCCAGTGATCAGATGGGCATGCCCCATGTGAGCCAACTGCCGTTACTACCCGTTTCAGATGACACTGATATCGGAGGCCCTCCAATGCGCTTGGACGAGAGTGGCAAGCCCACTAACGAACCAATTAATCCATGGGCTGCGGATATTCAACCGGTCAGTTTTGATAAAAACTCCATGCGGGATCCCATCAATCCAGCGTTCTGGGACGGCATATGGAATAAAGCTGCTCAGAATAACACCAAACTATACAGGCGCGTATTCCGCTGTATGCCGGATAGTGAGGTCAGCACCTGGAAAGAGTACCACCAGTTTGATGAATATGCGAAGTTATTCAAGGAGAGCATGGTTGGCCAAAAGAACGATGACCACGACAGCAAGTCACAGGCCAGCCAAGGTGGGACAGCCGCAGCAGGCATTGCCGCACCCGCCGCCGCTCAAGTTGTGCCGCAACCTTCGGAGAAAACGCATGCTCCCCACAACAATCAAGATACCCCGCAAGTCTGCGTCTCAAACGAAAACGGAGATGTGTTGAACGAGAAGGTCCCTCTTACCGAAGGCGGCCACCCCCAGGAATCTAGCAAGCCGGAACTTGACCTTACCGCGGAGAAAGCGAATGGCAACCAGAACCATGCACGGCCTTCATCAGCCGCGGGCGAGACACCTTTCCCATCTCTGCCTGAAGCTCAGGGGGACAGTCCGCGCTTAGAGCCCCAGAGGAGCCTGGAAGTTCAAAAGACCCGCGATCGGCGGGCGACCTTCTCCTCCGCGGAAAAGCCGTCGCCTGATACGTCAAGTGTGAATAACCCGTACGCTCACGGTACGGCGAAACGTCGGCGCCGGGCAACTACTAAGAGTAGCCGGCGGGGTGGCTTCCCCTACGACCTCATCACTCGAGAAGAGGCCGAGGAGCTCTGCTCCATGATCCAGGGCCACGTCGTCCAGTTCCCGTACGATTGGCTCGAGGCCGAGGAGAAGGATAACCACTGGCTTTATCAGGCCGACTTGTTGGCGCCTAAGGAAATTTAGTAAGTTCGGCATCATATCCACCCCTTGATCTGGAAATCGCCGCCAATGCGCAGAGACGACTAACCACCTCATAGTGACTAAATAATGCTTGTCAATCCGATTTGCAGGGCTTATGTATTAGATGGGATGGCATTCGACTAGGAGCGGGGGTAGTGAAAATGGCCTGCATCCTTATAGACTCGCACTTAGCGGAATTGTCCGTATCCGTTATAATCATCGCGCCGCATATAAGGAGGATACTGCGGCGGCTTCTGGCACTTGCATATATTTGGTATCTTTACCGCTTGGCAGCGGGTTCTGGAGTTCGGGTTGGCAACCAGTTTTCTAGCTTTCAATAATGCAAACCTTGATATTTTTAGTTCGAAGGCCACGACATTGCTTGTGACGGGCTTGCCTGGCGTGGCAATATGTTGAAAGGGGGTCTGACATAGCTCTCGGGTTCTGGCTCTCCGTTTTGTCTTCGCCCCCATGTCCGCGCGTATAGATCTACAGCACAGGCACCTTTAGAGATTGGTCTGTGCTATTGGGGATGCCGCTCCAGACTAGCAAACCAGATATCTCGCCAGTCACGGCTCCATGAAGAGTTAATCGCAGATAACTTGTGTTTTGCAGGTTCGTTTGGGGGTTGAGGGGGGTTGGAGAGACTTGGAAGTTGCTACCTGCCTCGCCTCTCGCCGACTTAGCAGGAATAAATCGTTTCCGCCGTGCTGTTTCTTGGAACATAATCACGGCCAATACGAACTACTAGAACGGAGATGCCAGAAAAGCAGATTCAAGAATCAGCCAATTGCGAAAGAGCTTCTGTCCCTGTGTCAGGGGCCTATGGTCCAGGAACGCCAAACTAGCCACTGGATAAGGGAGTTCGACGGGATATAGGGGTATAGGGCTCTATAGAATCGATTTCCTTCCTGACCCTTCCGGGGAAATTGGAAAGAAGAGCCCCTGGATATCGACGTTCGAACTTCCCCAACTAATGGACCTGACGCCCTGCGTGCAAGTCGACAGAGCCTGACTCTCCTTGACCAAGAATTCAGCTCCGTGGACCGCCATCTATGGTGTAAGTAGAACGCTTATGGGGGCCAGGGGTCAGCTATGGGCAACTGGTCGTATAATAGTCGTTCGTATAACATATGGAGTTTTTGATTGATCGGCCGCAAGGTAATATGCTTTAGCCCCACCTCAGATGTAGCCTCGTCGAGTTCCTTGAGTTGAAACGTCTTATGGATTGACTGCGTGAGTATTACGGTGATTCGACAGATCAGGCTTGAAACATGGGTGTTTCGTGGGTTCCTTCTCCCTTGCACACCGACGTCTCACAAGCAAGGACTGTGTACTCCTGTCGTTTATTCTCGCGTTCCGTGAGCAATGCCCAATCGCGTTATGAGTCCTCAAGGGTGTGGGATTTAAGACCTGGTATAGTGTCCCGCCATAGTGTGGGGCCTCACATTTTTCGGCACTCAGGGTCTGACAAAGGGGCTGAATAGAACTCCAATTGCCAAAAAGCTTGATAATTACAGAACTCTCTGGAATATATATGCCGGGCTTCCAGCTCCGTGACGCGCTTTGTTTCGATACAATCTGGGAGCGTACCCGTCTTAGGGCTCTCATGGCGTCGTTTTCTAGCTCGCCGATTCAAACGACGAGGTTAATGTACTTACTCAAAGTCGAAGATGGAATCTGTTACCGACATCCTGTACCCAGTACAACTTGGGTTATGAGCGAATTGGCCTTATAGGAAGGCTATGGTTAGTATCCACGCTCTATCTACCCAGTTATATCGAAGCGTTCGATGGCCTAAAGCATTCCCCTTCCATATCGTCTGGCCATATATATGATTTCCTTGGCTCTCGGCTAATGCCGTAGGGAGCGGCATTGACGATGACATGAAGTGATGCCGATCCTTATCGCATTGCTCGCCATCTTTGTTACGGTTGTCGCAATGCACATGTGCCGAATCGCTGGTCTCACGATCCACTATTGTTATTCAACTTCCAAGCCCCGAAATGGGCTGTATCATCAGAGGAAGCCGATTCTTCGAAATAGCCAGGACCCGGAGCCGGATTCTTCATGGCCATGCAGATCGACTGCGCCTGGCGCAAAGCGACGAAATCTTACGGAATGCTGCTCCCGGTGGCAAGCCTAGCACTCCTATTCGCTCTTGGAACCGCCCTTGTCAGGGGCTTTTCTTCCAGGGTAGCGGTAGGCAGTGATGTAGGCAACGAAGTTCTTGTTATCGGGGACGGATTGTGGTATCGCCGTACCACCAGATCTTGACTTACCGGACCTTAGCACCCGGCTGAGAGACTTTGCACATAAATGGTGCCTATTCGGTATAAAAGCCTCCTAGACTGGAGGGTTTGGGGTTCAGAAATGGCATCCCTTAAGCCAAAGGGGGACCAATAAATTGAGTCTTATCACATGACTTGTACCACAAAGAAGTCCCCTGTCATTGCTAAACCAGGTTCATTTTTGCGTATTCCCATATGAGGATACAGATTTACAACAAGTTTAAGATCATTTCTAGTCATCTTTTCTCAGTGACCATCTAAACTTAAAGATATGACAGTTACGCTGATTGCTAGAAAAGAGTGCATAGAGTGTGTAAAATGTAAATTAACTTAATTAATCTGGGCTTTAAAGAGCGGTAGCTAAAAAGCTTTATATATAGTATGGGAGCCCCGGAACAACGTTTCTGCAAGGTGTTTACAAGCTAATAGGTTTTAATAATTAAATAAATTATCTTTATTTTGTAATATACCCCTTAAATAAAAGGACAATTTTTTTTAAATTTATTTATTACAGCTTATATAATCTTTAAATATAATACATAATAATAATAACGTTATTAATACCTATATTAAGCGTAATAATAAAAAGGTACGTTATATATATTTTAAGTATTTTTAAAAAAGTTAATTACTACTTTTTTTAATCGCTGATAGTAATAGGTAATAGGGAAGTAGGTCCGTGTTTTAAGTGCTTATACTTTTTATTAAATTTTTAAGATTATATCGTTTTTTCTTATAAATTATAAAGTTAACATTCGTATTATATTATTATTATTAAAAATACGTACTTTTTTTACGTTTTACGCATATATTATATATATTAAAAATTATTAAATGTATTAATTATAATTAATAATTAATAATAATAATAATATTTTGAATTTTTTTAAATAATTTAAAAAAATCCTCTTGGAAGTTTTAAGCTTAATAATACTTTTATATTTTATTTATTTTTAAGATTACTTTATAATATTTACCGTAAATTTTACAAAATAAAATATAACTTAAAATAATTAAATTTTTTAATTAATCTCTTAATAAGTATTTACACTTTTTAAAAAAATATGTCGGCAGATGTGGTGATTTATTGTTAAAGCGTTAAAAGGATTAAGAGGGCTTTAATATAGCCCTAGGATTACAAGGACAAAAGAGCTAAAGGCTATATCTGGCCGCTTTCCCCCCTGTTAAAAACCTAGAACTAAAACTAGAATTACAGCCTGAAAAATGTAATACAATTGCCCACGTAATAATATTTTCTGGTTTTATCTTTTAATATCTTAATCCACCCAATTTGTATTATATTCGAAACACCGTTCCGTTTCGGTATAAAAAGTTAAAAACGGCAGGTTCGGCGTAAAAGCATTTTAAAGTAAGGAAATTGTAAAAGTTCGATTTTAAAAAAGGTTTTAAAATCTCTTTAATCGTTTCCGTTTAAAAAAGTAAAACGTTTATATTACGTAATAGCCGTTATCGATTAAAAGCAAAAGTTCGTTAACGCGGTAATATCCGAAAAAATTCGAAAAAAAGATTTTCGAAAAAAAA
>QJNZ01000891.1:0-36304 GCA_004155055.1 Monosporascus sp. CRB-8-3
CCCCCCCTCCCCCCTTCCCCCCTTCTGCACATCATGTGATAACAACCCTCGCTGACGGCGTCGCTGTTTGCCCCGCTCCAGGAATCCGGTGGCATCGACCTCCTGTTCTTCACGAACACGGAGTCTCACAAGACGGACGAGCTGAGCGCGGACCCGCACGTGAACATCTCCTTCCTGGACGGCAGCGGGCAGTGGGCGTCGGTCTCGGGCACGGCGACCATCGAGATGGACCGCAACCTGGTCAGGCAGCACTACAGCCCCTCGCTTAAGGCGTGGCTTGGCGACCTCGGCGATGGTACGCACGACGGGTCCGCAGACGACCCGCGCATCCGCGTCATCCGCGTCAAGACGGGCAGCGTCACCTACATGGTCACCAACAAGACGCTGCTGGGGCGCGTGTCCGAGATCGCCAAGGGCACGGTGACGGGCAGTGTGGCCACACCCAACAAACTACGCGAGGTTTCCGAAAGCGAGGTCTCGGAGTGGAGGGCTTCTCACTAATCATGTCGTTCTAGTCCAGATATCCTAAGAGCAGTCATCTTATTTAACAGCGTATGATTTACAAATATAATTCTATGTCAATATGTTCATTGGAAAACTTGACTCGATAGATACCTCGATAGCTTGTAACCATTGCGCCGGCGCTCATACTATAGCATATATCGTGCAAGTAGTGTCACCCAGTCCACCCCAAATCTAAATGGAGTATAAGCCTAACTCAGTAAGCCAGTAACGGCAAGTTCTTTCGCACCATACTACTGATTTTATAATTATATTCTGACTTGGTGATTATGTAGGATGGGAAACATCATCAACCGGATCGAATTATGTGGTGTTTTGGCCTCCCTAAGAGACGCATAAATTGGCAAGGATCGAAAGTGTCACCGGGCAAATACTAGATGATCACGACTATGGGGATATAAACCTATTATTTTGTAGTTGCCTTGGTAGTGGTTGACGGGCTTGATGAACCCTTTTCTCGCTACCTATATCGTGTTCATCATTGCTTGATGAAGTCCCTCTGGGCCGTGGCACTTGTTAAACGACAGAATCTTGACATCTTGAGACAAATACGCTGATACCATATAGATAACCGGTCGACTACGGTACGGTGGAACACGCCGCGTACAGAGAGAGGGTCCATGTTAGGCGGGAAGCTTCGTGGAGATCATACCGGACACTAGCTCAAACAGATGCCAATAGGGAGGGTATGGGCTTGTATATCAACACGTATGCAACTAACTTTGAATTCCCCGGAGAGTATTCAATGGAAACGGATCCACAGGCTATATTGTTACTCCAAGGAAAGTGGACATCGCAGTCACTCCTCGGAACCTACGGTTTTGAATGCACAGTCACCATTTTAATGGCCGCCGCAGTAGCTGTAAGGACCTCCAGCTTCTTAATACAGGCAAAGGCTCAGAAGGCCGGAATGCCCAGAGGCCCGGTACTCCCGAATGGGATATGCTCCATGGGACAGGTTATGTTGGGTGCTGGCATATTGCCCGCAAAGTATGCCCGAACATGAGCGATATAGCAAAGTGAGCCCCCTCCTTGGAGAATCACAGTGTGCTTGTACTATCCATTAGCTCTCAATACTGGTGAGACCTCCTCTGCCTAGCCATATCACCCGTGAGCTATACATAAGGAGAAATGAAAGACTGGACTCACTCCAATAGCCTCTTGCCCCAGCACAACCGAACCCGGAAATCCCCTTGACATCTTATATGCACTAAACGCCGGAAGGCCACGCTGTTAGCTATCCCATTACCCGCACGTAGGAAAGTCACAGGCTATGGATTTACCCTCGAATTGGAGTCACAACATCAACGGTGGTGCTCGTAAAAAGGATAGGAAATGCCGTTTTGTTACTGGACGGGGGGAGGGTTCCTAAACACAGCAGTCATTAGTTCACGGCCAAAGCGAGTAACAAGGAAGATAGTAACGTTATCTCGTAGCTGTAGTATCGCGTCAGCTTCAAAATGAGGGGAGACTTTACCCTGGAAAATCATGCTGTCTGGCAAGTCAGGCTCGAACGATCGACAGACGACCGTATCGACGTAATTGGGCCATATGTCCCCGACATAACGGCTCTGAGCCGCTACGTGTTCTGCGTACTCTCTATAACCGTCTATGGTGAGGAGCCTATTTCTGCCGTACGAATCGCTACATCGAATCTGGGCACTGGCGTCACTCCGGATATAATAGGAGGAAGCGAAATAGTTCGTTATGCCGGTGGCATTGCCGTTTTCTAGTTCGGCGAGTATGTCTGCCAATGCCGGAAACTCATCAAGCGGCCAATAAAGAGCATTAAGAATGGCAGCTTTCAAGTCGGAGTGGGTCGCCAGAGCGGGAAGACCTCCCGTTTCGATCCCGGATACGGGAATCGGTTCGTTTTCGAGTCTTGTGACGATGCGGTCGAGACGTCTTGTTATATCTTCCGGTGATGGCCCCCAGAACGAACAGTTTTCGGGCCTCGCCTGATGGCAGAACGCAGCAAAACTCGCGACAGCTTCATCAGCCTGGCCGATGTTTTGCCTCCAACCATTGGTGTAATAATCTTCAGCATCTACAACGCCGTCCAGAACCTACGGTAGCCGGAATTAGTACCTAGGTTTGCGCTGTAACGAACGTCGACGACTGGTCCCACAGCAGGTCTCGCCAGGCATGTATCAAGATATGATAACATTGAGCAGACCAGTACTCATAGCACGTGCCGGCAAGATAAGAGAATGACCCGGAGAATACCATACCATTCTGCCTACCCTTTCTGGGAAGAGGGAAGCAAATGTCGACCCGATGACCGTGCCGTAACTGACTCCGTATGTCCATAATTTCGCCTCCGAGGGAATATTTCCGGCCGACTCCGCCTCGGCTTCGATATAGGTCAGAATATCCCGAGCCGCCGCCGGCGTAGTGGCGTAGTACCCATAGGTAAAATTTTCCCTAACTGCGTTGTTGCACCATTCGCCATAGATTTGACTTGAATAATACTGCGTCTGCAGGGAGGTTGAGGACGTATTGGTGACTCCGGTTTTGTAAACTCTATTGAACGCGTCTCTCGCCTCAGTGTTCCCAAGGAAACAGTCTAGTGCAAGCCCGCTATTGTTGACACCCCGTGGATCAAAAGAGACGACGTTGTACTGCTCTCCTAATACCTGGCTAGCAGTTATCCCGAGAGTGAGGAGCGAAGAGATACCGGACCCCCCAGGGCCGCCTTGAGATTGATTAGTATATCCGACATGGTTAGATTTTACTAGAATGGGTGCATCTTTTACCTGGGATAATCAATATATTTTCTGCATCTTCTATCGCATTCCGGCCAGCTAGCTTAATGAACGCAATGCCCGTGGTCCCAACACTGGCATCCGCATAGTCGAGCGGAACCTCCAGTTTGGCGCAGGTGAACACTCCAAAGCATGGCGTCCATTCCAAGATGGGTGATGGACGGATCTAATGGCGCGTTAAACTTAAGACGTCAAGGTACACTAGGACAACGGAGCCTGTGATGGATAGCTTGCTTACTGTTTCAAACCCGTACACCATCTCGCCAGGTTCAGAAGCGCATGCTACTGCGGGTACCATGCCTAAGAACAATATACCCGCATTTATTGTAGCATTGAATAAGGTGTAGACAAGTCTTAAGAGAGACATTATCTAATAAACGATTTACTCCTTCGGTCATGGACGAGTCGGCCGGAATCCAAATTCTAAATCGTCCATGGAAGGAAACTGGGCAGGGAAGGGGATAATTAGCCCTCCCGAGCCTACGATTTTATAGAGCCTGTCATTCTGACCGCGTAATGTCGTACGAGGCTGTGTATGCAGACCACTCGAGTTCATTTGAGATTGGGGATGACAGGTCTACCAGCCGCATGAAACGGCTCCTCTCGGCTGAAAGCACGCTGCATATAGGAGTCGGCACTTTTATGTGATTGGTAGTAAGGCGGCCAAGAATCGTCGAATCCTAGCCAAAATCTCTTGGCCTTGTCAGCTTATTGAGCGGGGGGAGCGTATGATGCTGCATTTCGTGCTTTCTACGAAGGTCGAGGGCAAAAGTGTGCATATATTCCTGGTAAAGCCCATAGTACGCCACAAAGCACAATAACATACAGTGGAAATGAGGCTAGTGATTGCTGTGTGCTAAAGTTATTTTCCAGGGGAGTACCTCTAGGGCCTTAATAGCGTGTCCGCAGCTAAGGTCACTTATCATCGTATAGCGTACCTGCCTAGGAAATAACGGTTTTCAGCCACAGTTCATACTGTGACCAGAACCAGGAATGTATGCACACTTTTGCGCTCAACCTTCGTACAGACCGCCCCTTCAAGATGCTGATCCTGCTGCTTGGCTTATTGTGACACTGGCTGTCCATTCAATCCCTGTCCAAGATTATTGCGTCACGGCCGGCTATTTCCTTCCCTTCCACACCTGTCGTGCGGGCTAGAGACCTTTAATGCGGCGCAATCTCCATCGTAGGACCGTAAATGTTTTCCATCTAGTAGCTGTAAGCGAGTTGTTAGACACGAACTCTGCTCCGTGATAGATCCCTTTTAATCAGGGTCAAGCAGGAGCCTATTGGGGTCGAGAGAGAGCTCCTCTCTATCCATCGGGGAGGCGATCAATTCGAGGGTGAATTTAACATCATACAGCAAAGTCAAAATACCCTCGGATGAGATCCAGAGTGTAAGTGCAGAAAGGAGGTTGAGACAAAATGCGGCTGAAATATGACAGGTCTAGTGTATGATCGGTATCTGCGGGAGGCAACTAGACTTTGTACTCTTTAGGTAAGTTAGTGCCTAGATAGGTAACGCTATATGAAAAAAGCAGACACCCTATGGGCAGGAATGCTTCCGAAACCGGCGGCGGCATCAACGGATCTGATACCATGCCACTGCCGTCTCCTCGGTGACGAATCACATGTTAGCGCTAACTTTTAAGTCAGAAAATACTACTAACTACTGTACAGTCCTGTATGCAGCTTCCGGGCTATCACTCAATTACACAAGAGGTACGGAAGATGGTATGATGCCTTTCCTCGGTCACCACGAACGAACGTACGAACCTTGAGGGAACTGGGTAACGAACAAATACCTAGTAGGTACCTAGGTATCTACGAAGCGAGCACATCTTTACCTGGCGATAAGAGACAGGAGTGGCCTGGGCGGAGACGGGAAGAAAGACATGGAAGCGCGGAGCAGCTGCGGGATCAGGCTGAATCCACTATCGTGAGATGCAAAACTGGGCAAGCGCCTTCAACAAAACGTAAAATATGGACCGATTGTGGATCGATACGGCGTGGGAAACGTGCTAAGGTGCGGGAAAGTGCGGGCTAGTCGGAGTTTGCCATCAAAGAGCCATCAGATAAAAAGATAAAAAGGAAATACGGAACTGGGATGTTAGGTACGTGGCTATCATGTCATATCTTATTAGAGCAGGGACGAATACATACACCCAAACAACATCCAAGGGGAAGAAAAAAAAAACCCCCCGTATTTATTTCCATACCGCCCTGTCCATCTCGTACGACCAACCACTCTCTTCACCTCTTACAACCCATTCTACAGAAGCAGCAGAGCAGATTCATAATGTCTTCGTCCGAGGCCTTCATCCAGCGTCCGGCTCCCGGATTCACCGCCACTACCGTCATGCCCGGCGGCGAGTTCAAGGATGTCTCCCTCTCTGACTACCTCGGCCAATGGTGAGCCCTCCCTTTTCCTCATCATTCACAGTCACATATAAGTGTAGTAGCAGTAGCAGTGTTGGCCAGTAACAAACCCACATCGCTAACCTCGTTTCTTCTGTCTCCGCCGCCAGGGTCGTCCTGCTCTTCTACCCCCTAGACTTCACCTTCGTGTGCCCGACCGAGATCCTCAGCTTCAACGACGCCCTGCCGCAGTTTGCCGCCATCAACACGGCCGTGCTCGGCATCTCGACGGACTCGCACTTCTCGCACCTGGCGTGGGCCCAGCAGCCCCGCAAGCAGGGCGGCCTGGGCCCGGACCTCAAGCTGCCGCTCGTGGCCGACAAGAACCAGGCCATCTCGCGCAAGTACGGCGTGCTGCTCGGGGACCAGGGCGTCGCCCTACGCGGCCTCTTCATCATCGACCCGAAGGGCGTCCTGCGCCAGATCACCGTTAACGACCTGCCCGTCGGCCGCAGCGTCGACGAGACCATCCGCCTCGTCCAGGCCTTCCAGTTCACCGACGAGTTCGGCGAGGTCTGCCCCGCCAACTGGCATGCCGGCTCCAAGGGCATGAAGGCCGACCCCAAGGGCAGCCTCGAGTATTTCGCCAGCGCCAACGCGAACGGTGTCGCTGATAACAACAAGCGCCAGCGCGTTGACGCCATGGTCGAGTAAGAGGCGAAAATGAAAAGAGAGTTGCCGAAGGTCGATGGGGAGGTTCTCACGGGCGCACCCACTGTCTTCGCGGGCAAGCGAGCCGTAATTAGACGCATAGACTTATAGATTGCGATGATTGCATTTAGATATAGACTCGCTAGATACATAATACGACGCTGAATCATGCCGCCAAGCTCTGTACACGCATTGCCGTCTTGCCATGGGGTGTGGATGGATGAGATACCGTCCCCTCCTTCCATTTCTTACCTGCGCCATGCATCCGATAACTCTGTGGTAGATGAAGTTGACTGGCTTTCTCCATGCGGGGTGTATAACGTTACAACTGGGGTCGGCCAAGTTCCAATCTATCCAAGAGCGAACATATGCAACATGGACAATACATGGGAACATCCTTTTGAGTTACCTGGCAGGCGGTGCCCAAAATTGATGGCCCACGGACCCCCAACTCCCACCATCATTTCACTGAGAATGAAGCTATTGTCACTCACAAATAAATCAACAACAGCGTTAACAATTAAATTAAAAAAAATATCATGCTTTTCGCAATATGGAGCTCTTTCCAATTATTAAGTTAGGTTTTTCTATATTGCAATGGTTAAAGAATTGGGCGAGACAGAACATGCTGCATGAGTATGGATTTTCGTGCGCCATCAATTTTGGGCACCGCCTGCCTGGGTAAGTAGACAGGAGTAGGTCTACTTACCTAGTAACTTTAATGCAAGCCTAGTTTTCTGGGAATTTCATCCATCCTACCACCTGTCGAGGGCCCCCCACCCCGTACAGGGCTATAACGCCTGGAGGACAAGTATCATTGACGACGATTCATTACCTGGCTACGGCGCTGCTAGCTACCGGTAATTTCGGGGCCCCTTTTGCTGAAACGTAAACCACTCCCCAAAAGACTGTCAAAGAGCTAAGCTTCCCCATTCCGATTTTGTGCGCGAATCAAAACACAGAGTCTATAACCAGCCAGGATACCCCTCTTTGCCCTCCGTTTCTCTTTCGTAAGGTCTCAGGCCGCCGTCATCTGCTCCGTGGCCGCTCACGAGACAGGAATAAGCTGCGGAGTACCGCGCTCATTCCTCCTCGGCCGTCTCATCGGATTGCTCCTCCGCCGCATCAACTTTTTCATCTCCATTGACAGCTCCATCAGTGGTAGCACCGCCCTCATTTTCCAGCCTCACCCATTCATCCCACTCGGGGAACAGCTCCTCGTCCTCGGTCGGAACGCCGATCATCTTTGCCACACGGCCCTTCTTGTTTTTCTCCAGACTTCCCTTCCACTGCTTGACAGCATCCACCGTCAGGCTCGGTTTGTACGTCTGCGAGAACAGGGCGGCCTCGGCGAAGCGGTTGGTCTTGGTGAGGACTTCTACGCAGCCCGCCGTGTCGCCCATGATCCACTTGCTCGTGAATGCGACGTTGTGGCCGCCGGCCTCCTCGGCTTGTGCCGCGAGCGCCTTTAGGCCCTCTAGGTCCGACGTGCTGGAGTAGATCAGCAGGAGGGAACCGAGGTCCTTGGCGTGCGTGAAGCACTCGGTTGCGAGTGCCACGTCCCAGACCGCGAGTGCCGCGTCGCCCACCGTCTTCCATTTGTGGTCGACGTCCGCTTCCCGCGCCAGTTCCAGGGCGATGTCGAGTTGGTGTAGGGCCAGCGCTAGCTCGAACTTGTGCTCGGGATCCGTGGCCACCTCAAGCGCGAGCTCCTTGTGGCCCTGCCCCTCGAGGAAGCGAGCGACCTTATTGAGCTGGTCCGCGGGCACACTTGGTAACAGTTCGGCAGCAGTCTCCATGTCCCCACGGAGAACCAAGGTCTGATACTCCAGGACGGGCAGAGACAGGGCGAAGGAGGTAACGTTGACATCTTTGTCGGCGAGATATATCCGTGAGTCCCGCTGGATGTAGCCGAGAATATACATCGGCTGGTCGAAGTGTGAAACAGTATAAGTCTGGTCGCCCACCAGGTAGTTCAGTCGGTTGGTGCTGTTAGTATAGATGAAGCAGTCTCCGACCCACACTCCGGTTCGTACACTATAGGCTCGATTAGTAACATGTAACATGTGGCCGTCCCTACCGAGTTGACACTTACCTCTCGGAGATATCGGTGATGACCTCGAAAGCAGCTTCAACACCATCCTCATCGACCTGGCCGGATTGGACGGCCTCGATGTAGTTTTCCCGCGAGTACCGAAGGACATAGAAGGTGTCATCGCAGGCCAGAGTGACCAACTCGCCGCTCTCGGACCAATAGACTTCCCTGGGTTCGACCTCGATTCGTCGGACGAGACCACCAGTCGACCAGTCGTAAAAGCTGACACCACCCTGGCCCTTGACCCCCAAAAGAACACCACCCGTCAATCCCTCGGCCTGGAAAGGAACGTCTAATCCACCTTGCTTCTCGGTGAAGTTCTTATATACCTTAACCGAGGTGGAGGATTCCCGAATGGCGAAGTCGTTGCTGTTCTCCTTGGTGGCCCACACGAAGTCCAACGCAGATCCAAACGCCTTGTTTCGCCAGGCCAGAGCCGTGTATATGATGTATTCGCCGTCTCCGCAAACGGCTACGAATCGTCCGTTGGGCGAGTGTATCAAAGTCGACGGGTACACTTCGCAGGTGCCTAGCTCCTTTGTGGGAAGAGTGATCGCTTCGTTGTCCTTTAGGGCGTCTGTAACCTAGTAAGCTTGGGGACTGGCAGCTTAGGGGTAGAAGGATCCAGTACCGCCGCCCTTGATGATGGACGAAAGGACTTCATTGTGCCTCGCCCAGATGAGCTTGCCGGAGCCGTCCATGGATACTGCAGGCTCTTCTCGACCCAGCTTCACCACCACCGCTCCATCGTCAAAACCTACAGCTACGCCTTGTTTTCCTCTCTGGTAGGAGACGCACCAGGCGCGCTCTAAGCCATAGTTGAGAGATTGCTCGAAGCGGTAGGTGTTCGAATGCCATATCCTAATAGTGCCCTAGCAAAATCAGTGTCCGGCGCGTCATCTCCCCTTGTATGTAGAACAGTGCGTTGGACTTACATCTTCGGAGCCGGAGATTATGACCGGCAGCTCGGGGTGGTAGCAAGCAAACGATACGTTATTCGTGTGTCCTTCAAGGGTGGCGATCAGTGATTTCGTGGTGTAATCCCAAACTTTGACCTAGGGGGCTAGTCAGTATACGAGATGTGTCCATGACAAAAAGTGGTGGCCGCTTACCGTCCTATCATCGCTCGTAGTGAGGAGGTAAGGCTTGTCGGCGTGGGGGTAGTAGTCCACATGGTTGACACCCTTCGTCTCGTGTCTGTTAGGGGTGGCCCAAGTCAGTCAATACTCCGGGACAGAAAGTACCGAGGGGGCAGTCTAACTCAACTTACGCCTCGAGTGTGAAATTGGCCGTGGGGGAACCCAGAGACCATATCTTCACCGTGCGATCTAAACAGGCCGAAGCAAAGGTGTTCGTGTCCTTAGGGTTGATGGCGAGACCCATAACATAGTGAGAATGCCCCTCGAAGACCTGGACACACTTCCAGCCCTTCTCCCAGTCAAACAGCTTAATTGTCATGTCATCGGAAGCGGTGAGGACGAAAGGCTGCGTTGGGTGTACGGCGATGGCTCGGATGTAGTCGGGGTGGGCTTCGAAGGAGGTGATCTTCTCAGACGTGTTGTAGTTATACACACGCAGCTGAAAATCATCGGAGCCGCAGACGATCCAGTTCTTTCTGGCAATGAAGCGGCCAGCTCGGACGGGGACGTCGGTCAGCTCGAACGTCTTGACTATCTGCTGGGTCTCATAGCTCCAGATATAGACATGACCTATTCCGGGGGCGCCCGTCAGCCAAAGGGGAAAAAAGCACAAGGTCGCGATAGGGAGGGGTTCAGGTTCGACAAATATGGGAATACGCACCGCTGTAGAGAGTCGTAAGGATCCATGGTTCATGAGGGTGGAAATCGATGCCTTGGTTATTATACCGTCAGCCTTCAGTGCGCATGCAGTTTCGATGGGGTCGCTAGTACCTTTTACACGCTCGCTGCGCGCAAAGAGCTGTCTCTGTACATTACTTCCTATGTCAGCGAGCTCCGCCTCCCCGTCGCCTTGAAAGTTTCTGGGGACATGAAGCTTGAGCAGCTTACTGACCTTCACGTCCAGCCTCATTTCGGCGGTGGCTCGATCCCAAACGTGCGATCAATGACAGGTGGATAGATAGAATAACCCGCTGCAGCAAATCAATAGTCGAAGGTCTTCAGGAGGAGGTTCGAAAGTCGCATAAGAAGTGTTCCAGCGTCGTCGGGCGCTGGCAAAGACCGCAGTAGTCACCGTCTTCGTCGTTGTCGTTTAATTTATTAATGCTGTCCCTGGTTTCGATGCGTTCAACTGTGGTCTTATCAGGAAAAGTGGGTCACATACATACAATACTACAACAGTTTAGCTCCCCGCAGCGTCACAGCCTCAACCGCCTCACCAAGCCCCAGCCTGCCTAAGATGCCAGCCACATACAGAAGCCACGCAGAATGTGTGTGGCGCAAAGTCCATCATTCCAACTTGCACGTACGAAGTGCACGAATTGTAGAAAGTATTAGAGAGCACCAGAGTCGTAATTCTACTACAAGGCTGAATTTCGTTGATTGATGCTACTGCTCAACTAATGCGCGAGTAGCCGCGGTTATACTGGAGTGACCACCCCTTGTGGGACTCCATTGACAAAGATTACCAGTCTCAAGGAGAGAAGCACAAGTTCCAACCAGACTTACGATTGAGGGTTAATATTCTGTCGTCTACGAGGCCTTCACTCATCAGGAAATCATGTCAAAAGAGCTCAAAAAATGAAGAAAAACCAGCAACTTTGATCTACGTAGAGGAGCGGGAAAAGAATCGCCCCTTTGCCCTAATGGCTGGTGTCTCAAGCCCTTCGGTACCATTTGAACGCCTTGACCCCGGACCCTTTTAGTCGTTCCCTTTGCATAATTCGCTTTCGCTTTCAAAGTCACCAGTAGTCATTTGCAATCGTGTCCATCCATCCATCCATTCATAGCTTCGTCGTCCGAACCCCGGACGCCCCGGCAGAAATTGGTGACCCCCGAACAAGTCAGTCCTGGCTGTCGGCCTGCACCTTCTTGACCACCTCGACCACCTTGGAGTAGAGCTTATCCGAGGCTGATAGGCCGGTGACCTTGGTCACGACGTCCTCGGCGCTGTTGTCCTTCATGATGGTCGCCAGCTCCTTGCTCTCATCGTCACCCTCGACGTTCTGGAAGCGGAAAGCCATCTCCGCCGCCCCCAGCAGGGCCGTCGTGCTGAGCCCTCTCTCCTCGAGCTCGGCAGCGGGGCCGATGAATCGCTCCTTGCGGCCCAGCTTGCGCAGCGGGGCGCGACCGACTCGCTCGACGGCGTCGGCCAGGTACGGGTTGCTGATCCGGTTGATGATCTTCTCCTTGTAGGCGTCCTGCTCCTCCTGCGAGATGCCGTGCTTGGCGACGATCAGGGCGGCCGTCTCGGTGACGGCGGCCTTAACCTCGGCTCGGATGGCCTCGTCTCGCATGGCATCGTCGATCGTCGTCTTGTGTCGGTTGTATCCGTAGTAGGCGGCCGTGGCGTGGGAAGTGTTCACGGTGAAGAGCTTGCGCTCGATGAACGGCTCCAGGTTCTCGGTCCACTTGATGCCTTCGATCGACGGTCTCTCGACCTTCGTCGACGTCTTGACGTCCGAGTTCTTGTCAAAAGGTTTCGACTCGACGACCCACTCGTAGAACTTCTCGAGTGTGACGTCCAAGCCGGCGTTGGGGTCCTGGGCGGGCACGATGCGGTCAATAGCCGAGTTGCCGTAAGCAGCCTTCTCGTGGTGGTTCTCGAGGCCCTCCGGGGCCATGTTGGCCTTGATATGCTCGGCAAGAGCCGAGGTGGCACCGATCATGTTCTCGCAGGCAATGACGGCCAGCGGCTTCAGGTCGCTAGATCGCTTGTCGATGCCCTTGGCTATGACAGGGGCGATGAACTTCAGGATGTTGGGGCCGACGGAGCAGGTGACGACATCGGCAGTCGAGATCTCGTCGATCAGCTTAGCCTCGTCGTGCCTCGAGTTGATGGCACGGTAGTTGGTGATGATCTTCTCGTCCTTGCTGTCGACGCCGACTTCCTTGACCTTGTACTGCGGTGTGGCGTTTAGGGCGTCGACGACCTTGTCGACGACATCAGCAAAGACGACCTCGTAGCCGGACTCGTGAAGAAAGCAGGCGACAAAGCCTCGGCCAATGTTGCCGGCGCCGAAATGAACAACCTTCTTGCCCATCGTGGAGTATTTGTGGGGTTATGTGATGCGGTGTTGTAAGGTAGAGATAGTGTGCGAGAGTGAGAGTGAGAGATGGCAAGTATAAAACAACGGAGTTATTGGAAGTGTCCTTGTCAAGTGACTGTTGACGATAGGTGAATAATTAGTGATGTAAGGAATGCCGTGATTGTATCTAGGATACTCTCGAGATGTTAAGAGGTTGGGAAGTCCGTCTAACAGAGAAGGTTTGTGAAGAGAGAAGTGAAGAGAATTTATCAGGGGAAGAGGGAGCCAGGCGAGTTTATATGTATGCAACACAACGGCAGGAAAGCGGAATGAGAACTGAGGGAAATAGCAGAGCCACGATCCAGGTGAGGTGTGGAGGGGGCTAGCTAGAGTTACATGTAGGTTGGGATCGAGGGGGGGAGCGGAATGCATGCAGGTGGTATACCTTACAGCACCACTACAACACGAAGTACCTATACATACATCGGCATCATAAATGGGCCTCTCAGTTTAGGTGTTGTTTGGGCTTACACGTGTGTATGCCCATGCGTGCTTACGTAAACCTCATTTTCCGAACCTGGATTGGCGCCTGGTATAATACCTTTGGGAGTAACTTCTCTACGTTGTTGTTCCTCTCTGTATAGACATACATGTATGGCAAATGACTAGTATAATTATGTGTCGGCAATGGCCCAATCCGGTGGCCTTTCTTGCCTGCGTGGGCTGATTGCGGGGCTTTCCAGTTCTCTAGACACATGTAGTATATACCATCTAGATAAAGGGGACCTTGGGCTCGATAACGTTCTCGTAGCTACATACCGTACGCTGGCAACGATTCCAATGTTATTGCGTAGGTAGGATATACATAGGTAACCCCCGTCGAAACTAGCACTTTCAACGCTGATGTCCAAAGCGTCTGGCTCATCCTGTGCATATATAGATACCTCGTACATTAGGCATTACTTTCTAGGTAGGTACTGGTACTCTATTTTACGTCACTCTAGGGGCTGGTAAAGTGCCAAACCCAATGAAAGGTGTGAAGAACTCCGCTTTGCGCCGATTGGCGAGGCGGAACTGCAGCTACAGGACCCTGAGACTTTCCCGTACCTAGGAAGCATCTGATCTGTGTCATATTTGTACAGAAGCTGTTGCCGTCAACTCGTCATTAATCCATATTTCCTTGTGCTTTGCCGCAGCGCACGCGTCAAGAGAAACCATAAAGTGCTAGAGCCGCCCACCAACGGCGTCGAGACGTGTGTTAACCATGAACTTCTTGCTGGCTATCTAAGTACCTCCTGATACCCCGAGGGGTCGTAGCATACACAAGAAACGGTTTACCAAGCGCGTTGCCTGGCTTCGGAGAAGCGTTGAATATAATATTTACTACTACTGTAGTAAAGTCTGGGGGAAAGCGTTTCTCGTCTCCCCATCACATGTCATCTCGGGAGGTATCCCGTGCTGATCTATGTCGTAGAACATGCCGGATGGGCTGTATATGCCGTCCATTGAGTCCCCCGGAAGGTCGCGTTAACCGACGGAAAAGAACAGCAAACCGCCCGAGGTCCGGACAACTTTTCGGTCACGATACTACACACGTACCACATTAGTAAAGCATACCACTCAGGCTCTCCTACGACAGCAGTATCTCGGCCGAATTATGTAGGAGAAAAAAAGTTGGGGCTGCTCTAGCGGAAGTCCCACTGCATCGACGATTCAGCCGTGTTTACGAAGTGTATGTATTACATATGTAAGAGGTCAGGACGCCTTGCGACTCCGGAGACACATTTCTTAGGAATGTTACAATCCTCACTTCTCCATTCCGAGCCACCTATCCATCACTATACGATATTGGACTATACTCCTATGTAACCGCTAAGAACAAACCTCTTGATCGTTTTGCAATGCCCGAAATATCTACGTAGGTTTGAGCTAGAACTAACAGTGGTTGGCTGCCCCTCCTTCCCCCGGTAAACAACTCGCTAAACCCCTTGTCACTCCCTGCAGAAGTGACATCATACCCATCCCCCACTTTGCCGGAATTTTGTTTGATTCGAGTTTGGGGGTGCGGTAAGCCCATGCTGAAGTCCCCAGGAAGTTTGACTATATCTGTCCTATACTGCCTGTTCGGTATAGGCTAGCCGGCGGTCCAATCGTTTGCGAGAGAATTCCCTAACCAGTGCCCACGCAGATACATAGGGGGCCACCTGCATCGTGATCGATCGGGGATGAAATGGTTGTAGAGCGGCTTCACCCAAACGTCAAGGACCATTATCGCATGAGGTGTCAGATTCCTGGTGTCCATGAGTTTATTTCTCGGTACCGCTTCGAAAATCAGGTATTGTTGATGGGGTTCGGTAACCTAAGACCCAAAGACTTATGTAGTGTCATGTGCTTCCTACAACTTGCTATTAAGCCTACCTACGTACTGGGACACTGGGTAGCTAGATACCACCACCGGATCCCGGCCCAGGCATCCTTGAGGATCGACAGCATCCTGGATATATGTCAATGGCAGCATAGAATAGTAATAACCTGACTTCCCCTTCGATATACGTACTTTTCCAATCCGTTCCTTTGCGGTAGTACAGCGCCAGTAAAAGTGTCGCAGATCTGACTACTTTGGTTTCCGCTTCCGACGCCCCTGCCTGCCGTAAGGCTGAAGGTTGACGATCGCCCCGTTCTTGAACTTCAAATGCACATAGCCGACATGACTTCACTCTGAGTTCCCACCTCCTCGACATCCTTCACCCTTGGCCGATTAGGCAAGACATGGGATGGCAGTGATCCCAGATGGTCTTGCTCTATGCTCTGAGTGACTATATTGCCCTGACCGGCTTTCTCGCTTTCCTTTTGCCTATCAACCCCTAGGTGTGGTGTCATCTAACAGCAGAACAACTACTTCGTGTTGGGAATTCAGGGGGTCGGGGCTCGGGTGACCGTGCTACTCCGTATACCCATTAACATCCGTGCGGTTGATGCATTCAGAATGGTAACTACAGAGTGCCTAGCGTTGGCCCATTTGGCGCCGTGGCGTTCAAAACTAACAATCCCATGTTTGTGTATAATCAACATCTTACATTGTCAGAGCATGTATGTAACGATGCCCAGCCGTAGTAGCCTAACTGGCAGGTTCAAATAGTGTTAACACACACACTTTTCTCAGGACGCGGATCACTCATCATCAGTCTGAACATCGTCCAAGGTGGGGTCAGACTCTATCACCTAGACCTTTAAACACATCCCAGCTCTTACTGAAACCGTTCGGTGATTGCACCAAGGCGGGTCTCGTTATTCGGTTAACGGCAGGAAATAGCAAGGCAGGCCGCCAGATAATTTTTCGGGCGGCTGCTCTAACTACATGGGTAATTGTACGGCGTTGGATAAAGCACCCCATCTATTTCGGCGTTTACGGGCCGCTGGTGCTTGCGGACGTGCCCCATTCCCTTTGCGGTCGCTGAATACTGAGACCTTACCGTCGTGATTTAGGCTTATTTTAGTTTTAGCCGATGCCGGCGAAGGGTTTCGGTTACGACAACCTAGACAGCACCTCGAGCCGCAATTGGTGGGTTACGACGGACGGACCGCCTTGTAACTTCGTTCACAACTTATGTATAAAAGCCTCTGCTTTCCAACCACTCCCCCCCAAGGATCCAGGACATCGTGGCTCTACACTCGGGGAGCCCGAGCTGCCGCAAGAGAAGTGCGCGAGGTAGCACTAGCCGCCGTACACTTAGATAGCCATATCCGCCGCTTGACATACGCTCGAAGGCTGGAATAGGACCGGAGGCGGATAGGAAAAACCGAAAACACCCTACCGTCCCACTAGCAACCAGGAAGAATGCGGGATGGTTGTCACTACGCAGATGATTAGGACACGAACCGATCAGTAGGGAAGCGATCGTCTCATGGTCGGTTACCGGATGAATCCGGTATGCTGGTGTGTCGTAAGAATCGTAGTGAACTTAAAACAATTGTGCAGGCCTGGGCTAGCTAAGGTAAAGGTTCCACTGGTCACGTTGCCTCCCGAGAATTATCTCCTCTTCCCTATCCTTGCGCCACTGACACATCTCCGCAAACTCGCACGAGCGACATTTATACGTCTCCTCGATGGAAACACCCTCGGCCTCCCTTCCCCCGCGCCACCAATTGAGGTTCCATCTCAGATAATCGTCCAGTGCTTCGGGGGCGTTAGGGAATGAGTTGTTGCCGATAATACAACCGTCGTCCCGACGGCGATATTGAACAGCGAGGAGCTCGCTGATGGTATCTGCGCCCTGCGGAAAGGTCTCTTCCAATTCTGACTGGAGTAAAGGTATCAGCTGCTCGATGGATCTATACCTTAAAAGATCGGGCAGCGGAGCTAGGTGAGCAGACGTATCCGGCGATGAACCCGGGTATCCTGTGTCCGGGCCATAGCGCGGAGACCGTGGCGTCGACGGCAGATCCTCAGGCTCCAAGTCGGCGTCGGAGAAGACCTCGTCATGGAGCTCGCCAATCTGCGCCATGAATGCATCCGAGAAGCGAGCCTGGGGGCTGAGACCATAGCGAGCAATGATAGCGGGGTAGTCAACCTTTCCGGAAGCCATATCGCTCAGGAGTCGGTGATATAAGAAGAGCTGGACCCTGGCTGGTCTCAGTGCCGCACCAGAGGGGAGCCGAGTCGAGCCCCGTGCTTTAATATCAGTTAGATAGACTCTTCCGCGTTGGGGCCGAAAGTAGTCGACAATCGAAGACCGGGGCTTCGGGTCTTCGGTAGCCCCCCCCTGGGACCATTCACCTTGCAGCTCCTCCTCGAAGGCTGTGTTGGGACACGCGTAGCTCACTTCGTCAATGACACCGTTGGCTACTTCTCCGTGGACCATCCCCCATACTTCGAGCTCTCTGGTCATGCCGGTGTCGCGGAGCGTCCTCAGGCCCTGAATCAAATTCCATATCCGAATGGCGAAGGCCTCCTCTTTCGCTGCCACGTTGACTTGTATCCTGGTATGCACCTGGTCCTCAAGGGCCTGATGGACCCTGGTTCCTTCTTTCATGGCAGCCGTCCTCGTCTTCCTTCCGCCAGGGAGACGTGTCAAGGTATACCAGTATTGCAATTCGCACCAGGCACCCGAAGCCAGGTCGGTGACGGTCAGAGGTTTCTTAGGAAACGATCGAAACCTTTCCAGCGGCGAACGGGTATCGGTGTCGTGCGGAGCACCATCAGGGAGCGTAGGGTCCGTGACATGAGCCACTTGAGGGGGCTCCAGACTCGTCAGGGCGTGACTTACTAGGTGCTGTTGGTCAATCAATACTTGCTCAGAGGGACATGGCCATGGGGAGACTAACAATCCGGGTAGCTGACGTCATTGACCGAGGCGCTTGGGTTCGACATACAAGCGCCCGAATCCCGTGTCCGGTTTCCATGAATGGATACAGGCTTCTTCGCCGCGCCAGACAGAACGCCCTCTGAGGGATGGGCGTGCTGGATAGCGACATGGTGCTGGGACTTTTGTTGGGCAGGCGATGAGGGCTCAGTCAGGCCAACAGTCAACGACGCGCCAAGGTCGGGTCTGACCGGAGAATCCTCGATAGAGGCCAAGAGGGATTCCAGGAGCGGCGTAGGAATAGGCGTGGTCGTATAAGAGGAATGAGTGGCGACGGTTGCATTTCTGTTCCCCAAGTCCTCCAGTAACTGATTCACAATATCTTCTTCCCCTTCCGAGAAATCGGACCCATAGTCGCTCTCCTGGCGGCCATTTTCACCAAGCGGCGAAACGGGGTCGGGAGTGAGAGCGGGCGTGGAACCAGGAGTAATATTCGCCATCTATGACGGTAACGAGTTATCATTGTACACTACACTAATGACTGAGTTGTGACGTATCGCATTAACTAATCCAGCGAGCGAACAATCAATGCAAAATGACTGTGAAGGAAAGTCCGTAGAGCCTGAAAAGGAACGGCAAGGTCATCGTCTCGCCCGCTGTCGCAAGCCTACATGGGCGCAGGTGTTCTAGTAGGGAGGGTACTTGAGACAGTCCGAGGCGCGGAATATAAACAGAAAGACAATGTATCAAAAGGAAACAAAAGTGCCCTCAAGTGCTGGAATATGCGGACTCGAATGCGGGGCATAACGCATCGCGCTGTCACGTGACGCATAGCTGGATTGCTCTCTGCTTTCTGCTTTCTTGCATAAATTTCACATCGTGTTATACATCCACAAGTATATACTTAAAAGGGAACCTCAGCCGAGAGACCAGTCAAATTCGTCTCAACGCTTCGTAAACAATGTCTCACCTGAATTATATCGACACTCTCTTCACCATCCGACGCGTTCATGACTGATACGTGTAGATAAACAACCTCGTATTTTTATCCTGGTGCCTGCTCAGCCAAAAGGCCACAGTCCGTGACTCCAAGGCTTGACCGCGTTAGTTGCCTGCCAAGTACGAAGTTCCTCATACTGGGTGACGGTTGACGAATCAAATGGTACAAAATCCTCGCCTGAAACTCAAATAGTTGGCGTTGATCCTCGTGGGAAGGCAACGAAGCAGATATAATTAGAAGTCAACTGCAATTCACCTCCCCATGAACATTGAACATTGTTCTGCCGACTCTACAATACTTTTACTGACTTCTGTTGCGGTTGATCGAAAACTGGGACCGTATCTCAAAAGTCTTTTGTTTACCCACATAAAATCTTTAACTCTACTGTTGTCCAAAAGTAGGCCGTACCATGCATAGTAGCGACTTCGACAACCATACGGAGGGGCGTCGAGACCGTGAGATTGGACCCGCCACGTTCAACAGCCTTCCCCCTGAAATTCATCTCTGCATCAGCAAACAGCTCACGTACCCCGACGCGCTCTCGCTCAAACACACATGCCGCTACTTCTACCACCTCGTCGACACTGGCGTCCGCCTGAAAGTAGAATGGCTGATGGAGCGTCGAAGTCTGCACCTCGAATGTCCCAACGACCGGCGCTGTGACCTTGGGAGTGACTTGAAGTTCTGCAGGGGGAGCGTTAGGTGCGTGACATGCCAAGCCGAGTTGTGGCACTCGCTTGCTTACTTGGATATCAAACCCCTCCGGTGTAAGATTCAGCTAATAGGGGTACTAGGCTGCTCATGCAGCGGCGCCGCGAGCATATGGAATGCGAGTCGCGCCCGGGCGTAGGCTGTCTTGTGTACGGGACCCATACCTGTACTCATCGGAAGAGGCTGGGGGAACGGTATAAGAGATGGCTCCGGACCAACCTCACCATCGAGCTTTGGTGGGTTCTGTTGGCGTTAGTGCCTCTTCTCTTAGGCACGTTCTTAATGGCTAGAAGTGTGGATTGACAACGAATGTCTCGGACCTCTCGATGTTACCACTCACTTATCATAGCATCCATTCAAGTATTCACAATGTCAGCGCAAGTTCTTTTGATAATTAGCCTGCCCTGCTCCGGCAGCAGAGGCACCTAAAGATGATGCCCTTGATGGAACCGGAAAGTATCATATCCACTTTCTCCTAGATGCTGAGCAGAATATAGACCCGGGATCAAAAGATCCATGAGAGATGTAGGTTTCCATAGGACCCTAGGATAGAAGTGTGCTGCCCTTTGTGCTGCTATGATTATCTGGTTGGCCTCTGCGGCGTTACTCGATATTCTACAAGCCCTATTCTGATGGTTTCCAGAGAACTCATTTTGAGACCGAAATGGGTTAGTTGGTGCTGCGGTAATGGAGAAGAACAAGCATGATACAGCTACGTTGACATCATAAAGGCAGAATCTGTGTCAGGGTGCCAAGGTGCGACCCCCTTTCTAAGGCCCAGGGGCCACCAGTGAGGGTGTAGCCTATATATATATAGGGGGGCTTCGCCCCCGAATAATTAGGGAGAGATAGGCATTAATGGTCATCTATTTACTACTTTATACTACGAACTACCTGCTAGGCTGCTTCTTCTGCCTTTCACTCTGCACCTTACCATTTTCTCTGATACTCTGTTAGCCTTGAGCCACACAGCGAAGAACACCTGTTCCTTGGCAAGCTGCTGAAGACAGCGACGTTAGGGATAGATCGCTCATTGACCGTCTGCCGCATACTCGGCCATGCGCGAACGCTGGTAGCGAGATCAATCACCTTGGGTTGGGAAGTGTGGGTTGCAGAGTAACTGAGTGAGGTGGTAGAGCTTTAGTATCATCGACATAAGCCTCTCTTGCGGTGATGGTAAGATTTGTTATTTCAACAATTTCTACAGTAGCCTAATAATGAACGCCCGGCCAAACCTGGTGTAGAGGCTTTTCGTGTGGCCCATTCAGATAGTGGATTGCCAGCTTTCTTTAAAGGAGCTTCATAACTGACCTGTAAAACCCGTAACATGGCCATATTACGTGCTGATCCAGTGCCCAGCACTCCGGGAAAGTAGCGAATAGCCTCATTAAGCTCCGAAACTACTAGGCAGGAAGACGGCCTCGAATGAATTAAAGTAAAATTATCGTTGAAGGGATTAAGATGTCGCCTGATTACGGGAATGGACGTGATTAATACGTTCCAATTTCTTGAAACGGGCAACAAGGGAGAACCAGGGAGCTCGGGTAATGTGCTAAATCCTCGAGAGAAATAAGAAGAACAAAAGAGGATGAAAGTGAAAAGAAATGAACCCACTTGAATCACGAAGGCAGCAATTATAAGCTGCCTACATCCGGCCGCAAAATTGCAGAAGTCTGTCTATTATGCCCGTAAATTCATCGTGACTTCCTCCTCAGACTCATTAAGAGCCACTTTGTGCCTGGGGTAGGTAAGGAAATCCTGCATAACCCTCTCCCTTAAAATTTCCTTCTCCCCTTCTTGCGGCACCATAGCCAGCTACGAATCCCAGTGCACTTTCCACTCAGACTCTTCCTCACCGTGTTCTTTACACACCTTTTCATAACATCACGAAGTTCTTTCCAGATTCTAGTAAGTATATTTTGTCGGTCGACTTCGACCTATCTAGGAGGCAGAAGGGCCTCCCCGATTTCCGATGCCACCACTTTTTTCCTTGTCACGGGCACCTAGCAGTTCTCTGCTGATGCTCGGCCTCATCCTTCCCTTACATACTTCTGACTCTTCTCCAAACCTCAGGGCTTCCTCTGTAGGCGGACTCAGTCTCCGTTATTTGGATGAATACCATTGATCTAAGACTGTGTTTCTCGGCTAGGCAAGGCAGCGAGAATCCGTACGGGTTCTGCTTGCCGTAAGATATTCCCCGGTGACCGGCTTACGTTCTATGGCAATCGACAGTCACCATTAAGATGAGCGATACGGCGGAAAGCGTAAGTATTAAATTGCAGTTACATGTTATAAGCACTGACGGCCTCAGGATGTGCCAAATCCAGGTGCTGGAGAAGTTATCAAACTTCACCCTGATGCAGATATATTTATCACCGTCTACGAAGTTTCGCAGAAGACCTCCGCAACCTTCCACGTCGTCCGCGAGTTACTCAGATCCCAGAGCGAAAAGTTCAAGGTCCTCCTCGACCCCGACACGCCATTCAACGAAGGTCAAAAGCAGACATGGACGCTTAAAGAGGATACGGGAGCTACCACCCGAACACTGGAATTACTCTTCCGCTGCATGCTCGCAGGCAAATGTGACACAAAGACGGAACTGCCCCAATCCATGTACAAGTTGCCAGTTATCGAGGTTTGGCGGGTGCTCAGTCTGGTCGATATCAAGGCGCAGGACTGCATCATGGCAGGCAAATACCTGGTCTCGTCTGATGTCATTAAGGGATGGTTCCTCGGCTGGTTTGAGAAACAGCGGCCCAACCTAAAAGGGCAAAGAGAGTTTGAGCAGCTACTGTTTCCGACGTATGTCCTAAGCTCGGACTCCGACGGACCTTTTGCTCAAGTCACACAATGGCTTGTCTATAACAGTACTGGTCAGCTCGAAGAGTGCTGCCCTTTCATCGCTGAAGATACTGGGTCGAGGGGATACTATCACCATATGCATATGCCGAAGAGGGTCATCGGTAGGTACACACTAGAGAGGGCCCCGGGCTTGAACTGAAAGACACGGACTAACAAACCAATGTAGCCCAACTTCGGAAATCAAGAGCCGGCACCCGTACACATTTGGAGAACGGAATCTACGTATTGTATAAGACATTCATCAACCAGCCCGACGGTCCGTGCCACATGTCAGGGCTCGCTCGTTATCTCGAAGCGCTAGAAGCAACAGAGGCGTACCCTTTTGAAGAACACCGTGGGCATACCTTAAACGATGACATAACTGCGCTTCAATACTTCTCCTACGAAACTCCAAAGGGTTCAGAGCAATGCCCTAGCTGCGCGGGGCACGTTGTCAATAGACACGTGCAAAAGTGGGCAAGCAGGACTACAGGGCGATTCCAGGGCCTGTGTCTGCGCTGTCTGCGCCTTTCTGTCGAGGATAGGAATTCATACCGCACTTGCTCAAAGTGCAATTGGCACTCTAGACCTGATTCTACATGGTACTTCTCGGATATGAAAGACGAGCTGAAGCAGAAATGATGCTTTCCCTTAGAAGCAACATAATATTATGAATACGTCATGTGGGAATAAAAATACCATATTGGGAGAATGTATATTGTGTTGGCTTGCTGAAGATGAATTGCTGAGGTGGTGTCAGTGTAAGCCCATGACGGGGCACGTCAGCAATAACCTCCTCTAAGGACCGACAAAACCCCTGGCCATCAGGATACCTCACCCGTCTCTGGATTTGCTGTCATAGTATCACGAATGGATCCACCCTTACGAATTTTACTACTTGCTGTCATACAATGCAGTCTGTGAGAGTCGTATTGTAGAGGTAGAACAGCTGTCGCTGACCTATATAATATTCTGGCTTGCCGGTATTCACAATAACTACAGTGTTTATCTACCAGCACTACTATTAGAGCCATCATAAGTACATATGTCCTTCGTAGGACTGATGGGATCTCTTTTATATCCGGCTCCACTTGATCTCTCAAATCTGGGCTCGCCTCAATAAGCTGGCACGGGACCACGAGTCATAGCGCCGCACTATTCCGACCGTTAGGTCCAAAAGAACACCATCACGGGGGTTGGCAGATTGCATTGCGCGACGATAGCTCATTCAAGCTTAATTGCTCCAGGCTACGCCGCCACCAAGACAACAGCTATCTGAGTCGGTCCCGGCGGTGTTAGGGAAATCGCGCCAAGATGTTCTTCCCAGGCTGCCTCCCTGGGTCTTGCCATCCGTTCTCTCCTGCGGCGCCAATAAGCTCCTGGATCATAGCGTCTTAAATGTTGATGATATGGAATATGAAAAGCTTATACGATTCAGACGTGTCTTGTGACTTTTCTACAGAAGTGGACCGTCGGCGTAGCATTGCTCAATATCAACGGCGCACAGCCCCTTGGCCGTCGTCCTCCCTCTCCGTTCCGTTACCCCTTCGCCGACGTCTCGGACATCTCGACGTCATTCATTCGGTCGGACCGTCTGTGCCTGCGTCTCAGGAGCAGTCCGGACTTACCTTCCACACGAACGAAGCGGTACTGGACAAGTACATCAACTATCCCGACAACGGATACTTGCAATCCTTTACGTCCGAACTCTCCCACTCAGAGCGAAGCGCTTTACGAGGCCGACGCCAGTGATGTGACTGAGAGCTTTCCGACTAGCCTTCACGATAATGCTGCTTGGTCGGCGGACGGTCCGTGGCCGCGTCTGCCGTTCATGGACTTCATGGGCCAGGATGCCTTCCAGATGGCTCTGGACAACCCGGCTATATCCCGTCAGCTGTCGGAATATTGCGAAGATCAGGGATGTGAGGAGGATGTTGAGTTCTTGATGAAAGTTGGTTAGACCGCCTCCGGGTGCTTACTGCCTTCACCTAGACAGGGGCTGAGCTGACAGTTCGCCTCGACACAGATCTAAGAGTATAACGAAGTCACTGACGACCTAGCCGCGACAATTTCGACGATTTTCACCTCCGCGGCAGCAAAGAATCCGCTCAACCCCCCACCAACGCCGTCGGGGCAGCTCAATGCCGACATCAGGCGAATTGCTCATTCCATATTGCCTCGCATGGAGTCTGTATTCTATGACGCCGCTCGCCACGTGAGAAGGCGCATAGCGAGGGATGCCTTCCTGGGGTTCGTCCAACGTCAGTTTGCGCACCGCACTGCACTTGCGCTGTCGAGCGGCACGTGGGCCATCGGCTCGTCGAAGTTGGAATACCCTGGACTAGGCGAGAGTTTCTGCAACAGCGCGGCCTTGAGCCCGGAATTCGCAACCGCAGCGACCTCGGATGCCTTCGTGGCAATCACCGGGTATCCTCCCTCGGAGATTATGCCCAGAATTGCAGTAGTATGCAGGGCCCGTTTACCGACACGGCTACCGTCGGTTGGATCCAGAGGGGGGCTGCAAGAGGCTAGGGAGGTGACAGAGCTCATCCTGAGCTATCGTCGAGACCGGGAGCCGTTTTGGAACCTGTCCAGCTTGTTTCCCCTGAAAGATCACCAGGGGCAGCTCCTGTGTTGGCTCTGGGCCCAGATCGATGTTTCCGAGTCCGTCAGGAGCCGGAGGGATCTGCTGCGAGCCCTGAATCGCGGGCTCAATCCCGACGTGCCAACCGAAGCGGACTCGCTCGGCGAGAGCGTAGCATCCTCTGCGAAAACGGTCCACGGAGAAAGGCCGCTGACTAAGCTGATAGCGCCATGAGCCGAGACGGTCCCGCAAGATCGACCTCCCGGACCGCGTTTCTATAGCAGTTCCAAACGATGCAGTGTACTCTTTCGCCACCTCCGCCAGCGACTGAGCAGTATCATCTCGCGGCAAGTCCCTCTGGACGCAGCACCCGGCGGTCAAGCGAAGAACCCTGCCGCGGGCCGGGTTCCCGTTAAACCCGCCGGTCTACTCACACTACTTCGTGTTAGCCTGCGAGCAGTTCGCCCCATCATCGATCATCGAGAGACAGCCAACGCCGACACCGACGGCGGGCACTTGGAGGAGGAGGAGGCAGGGTCTCAAGCTCAAAATAGCCTTCAACTCGGAGGCGGCCGCTGAGTTGCTGTCTATACGCGGAGACGCCGCTGGGCTCAGGATATTCAAGTTTCTCGAGCAACGGGGCCGCTCGCCATCCATAACAAAGTCCCTGAAGTCCCTGGTCGGGGAACGGATCGAGTTTGGCAAGCCGGTAGGCGTGGAGATCCTGGTCGACCCTGGCCGCGGTGGGCTTTTCGGTAGTAGGAAGCAGAACCGCCACGCGGGCAATCGACCGGGCACTTCTGCCGACGCAGACCACGTGAGGAGTGGCCCGGCCGAGAAGTTGGAGAAGAAGATGACGAGAGTTTCTAAGCAGGAGAAACTGATGACCCACTGGACTCCTTTAAAGGATATCAAAGGGGACGTTGAATGGATTGTCCTCATCTTGGCACCCAGAATGACAACGTGATTAGGCGGTGCTCACTCAGATCCATCGAACTCGCTCAGTACTGGGTCTCCTGTCCTGGTCATGGGCGGTCCTGACTTGCACCTCGTCCCTCCAGACTTTTCCCGCTAGAATTTGGGCTACTGCGCGAGTTGGCGGGCTATTCTAGTTCGTTCAGGGGGGGAAGGAGAGACCATGGAAATAGATGCTTGAAGTGCTCTAGAGTTGAAATTTCGTGGATTCTTGCCTCGTAGATATGGCGCTGGATTCCGGCGCACGCACGTGTGAGAGTGTCTGCCTTACCTGTCTCGCCAACCCGGGCGTCTGCTTCCGGGACACTCCGTACTGGTTGGTCGCGCAGCTTCGACTGAAGCCATAGGACAAGTTCGACATTGAGTAATTTTTGAGGACTAACCGGGCGATAAGAAGTGGCAACACCAGCAAGCCTCGCATCCAAAACGCCATGACGGGCTCGTACGCGGACTCTGGCCGCGTTATACATCTCAAAAGCCGAGAGAGTTTGTTTTATTTCTGATTGTGAATCTTTGGGATAACCCACCCGGCAGTATCCCACGACCCCGAATCCACGGCGCCCATATCGAGCGTGCCGTTTGGGGCCACCATAGAAGAAGCGGCTGATGAGGGCGACGATGATGGATGAACACGATCCGGGTCGTTGCGTGGACTCTTGATACTTCGTTCAAGCGCACAACTTCGCTCGGCCTGTCCACGGGCTTTGGTTGTAGTGTTCACTCCGCCGAGGACCGAAACTTGGTGGGAGCTGCCTCCCGGGGGATTTTTCGAAAGCATTTCACAGGGGCACGCGCGGGTAGCGCTTCGAAGGCTCTTATGTTGCTAGCAGACTTATATGGTCAAATTAACAATCATAAAGTCTCAATCCTGATGGCTCGGCTTCACCTGTGTCGCACGTGCTCAAAGGCTGCCGGAAGACAGGAGGGGGCTGGGCAGACCTAAGGCGGACGTGTATCGAATGCGAATAGTTCTGGCAATCAGGCTCATTGTAGAGAACTAGAGACCGTATTTGTGTATAGTTATAAGAGCCAAACTCGACATGTTGCTATCATGCCTAGGAGGCACGTAGTTGACATGTAAAGGGGTCTTGTCCTTTAACGTAGGTGCCGGGCCGCCACTAGGTATCTTGGCAGCAAACAAACCCGGGTGCTCGGTTTGTTATTACGGCCTCTTTGGTACTCCTAAATACTTATCGTCCTTCTCGCATCGGAGCCATACAATAGTTCGAAAGGATACAGAGATTTTCCCATATTCAATGCCGTATCGCTTAGGACTATTTTCAGTCAGTAGATTTTGTGGACAACACAACGCTGACCATTCGACAACCTATGTGTCCAGCAAGGAGGACCACAAGAAGACCTGCGAGCTCCTCTCCTTACGTCTGGCCCTTTAAACTGCAAAAAAGTGACATTATTAAGAACCATACCCGGAGGCAGCCAGCTTCGCAATCTCTCGCGCTGCGACATACTGACCAGGGTCTCTCTGAGCTAGATCGCCGAACCGCCTTGCCTTCTCCCGCATAGCTATACCGCTTTCGTTCCTATCCAGGACCGTAAACAGGGCATGGCGAAGGCATTCGGCTGTCCAGTAGGGACTAGTTTCTCGACACCCCCAGACGCCGATCCCAACGTCCTCAACCAGCTGTGCGAAACTATAATGGTCCAGCCATAGGGGCAAGACTACCTGGGGCACTCCGGTCCTATTGCAAGATATTGGGTTAGTATTTGAACTTGGGAATGGAATAAGCCGATTCATACCCGAGCGCCTCGTGATAGCAGCCCGCACCGCCGTGGTGCACTGAAGCAACGATATGGCCGGTCTCTAGGAGAGACGTCGGGTCCACTTCCAACCACGGCTCCATCTTGACGCGTCCGCTCTCGAGGAAGGGATGCACGGGGGACGCGAACTCGTCGTCGTAAATCGTCCCTTCGGCGTCAACCACGGCCTTGCGGAACTTCCAAAGCACTTGCAGATCCGTTCTCTCGTGTAACACGTCCGCAACGGCTTGCGCCATAGCCGCGGCATGGTTTTCGGTCCAGGAGAACACGTTGCCGAGGTTTATCAGCACGGTTGGCGAGCGGGTGAGCCACCGAGCCAAGACAGGACTCTGCTCTTCTGCTGTCGAAAGGGAGAGACTTATCGGCCCGGTGCAGGTTACGTTGGGTGGGATTACGTCGAGCGGCGTCGAGGCGCCGGGTAGAGTTTGTGAGAACCAGGGCACGTCCGGATTGTGTAGATTAAACCAGCTGACTCGGTCGGTAAGCCCTTTCGATTCGAGGAACCTCTGTGTGGCCCTGTAATGGGGCATTCGGAGCAAGGCGCAGAAGTACCGTAAGTTCATATAGATGTTCTCCGGTATCCTGCTCCACGGGATTGGATACGGAATGCCAGAGCCCATACTGCAACATTGCGTAAGTTTGAAGTTCAGAACCACTGGCACACGAAGACGGCGTATAGCCACCTGTTCACAAGTAGCTCAATCAGAAGCGTATACGTACACCGGGTACTTCCACAGCCATCCTAGATAAGGTTGTTCATGAGGGAAGCTCTCAATGACCGTGTTCGGAGTGATAAAAGAATGCAGTCTATTCTGCTTGCGTGTCGCATCGATAGCAGGCCGGAAGAAAACATCTAATACAACAAGGGCGGGATCGACCTCATCTATTACACCTACGATGAAGCTTAGATACGAATCAACCTCACCCGGGCGTCTAAGAAAAGGACCTGGCGATACCTGTGAGCTCTTCATAGAGAGTGACGTGATCTTCCCCAGACCACGGAGAGACATAGAAGGACATATCCTTGCAAGCCGTACTAATGCCGGCCGGGCCGGGCGGATGCATGATGCTGGTTAACGTCCTCCCGGACTTCGCCATGGCATTTATGAACGATAGACGGCCGGGAAGCTCGTGAAACACGACGTCCCGCGCGGATGGCGTCTTCCGACGGCCGTGCAGCGAAATGCGCTTCAGCCTAGAGGCCATGGGCGGAAAGGATGCGAAGTGCACATGGACCTGAGGATGCCGCTCTAACAAGGCGTATGCCGTCGCCACAAACACGTTAGAAAGACCATGTTCGCAGTTTACTAGAAATAGGACTGTGTTGTTGTGGCCTATAACGTGCGGAGTCCGAGGCGTCGACGGCGTGGCCCATTGAGCAAAATAGAATGCCAATGCCGCGACCAACACGGAGCCGCCGAGCAGCAGGCTTCTCATGATGATTCAAACAAGGTGGAATGCAGTTCTCTTTAGGAGATATATGCTGGTAGCCTCCAGTAAAGCAGTCCGTCAAATTTTGGGGTGATGAGGGAAAGCGCCATAAAGTAGAAGAGGTTTAAAGGAGCAGGCATCAAGATAGTCCTACGCGTCGTACCATTTGAGGTACCCCCTCTAGGCAACCAGATCAGGGGTCGTCCGTTGGCTGACCATATGCCAACAATATCATATATTCAGTCTTAGTCGGATAAGTTTGCGTGGGGAGCAAGCAACCGAACAGCCCTTTATGGATTCGGATAGGGTTCGACATTACCCACCTGTGGTTATCCATTCACTACCCACAGCGTAAATTAATACGCCGGGAAAGAAATATTAATACTTATGGTTACCCATAGATAACTAGTGCGTAGGTAATTCCGTATTACCTACAGAACCCTTATGACTTATGGTTGAAAAATCACTCGTAGGTATCCATGCTTAGAAAATCTGGCGTTGGTGGGTGGTTAGTATAACGCGTAGATTCGGATTGCCACCCTCTTCGCCATCTCTGGCTTCCAGCCTTAAACTGTTCACGGATTGCTAAGAGCCTATTACGTTATATATAGCTTATCCTACCTTAACCTTGGTAAACTATTCTGCATGGTTGGTGGCATCAGGGGCTCGGGCAAACTTTTCGGAGGAGCGGGATCGTTGGCAGCCGGGAGCTCAGGCACAGTTGTATGTAGGTAGGCAAAATGTCCTCGGGAGCAGGCATAGCCCGCATAGAGCCACCCCACTTTTTCACCAGAGCTCCGTAATTTGCGGCTTACATGCACATATACCTACACTTGGTAACAGGCCGAGATAAAACTAGAGCCATCCTATTTCGGCTATATTTTATTTTTCCTTGGCACCTTGACAGCTGTCGGCTTCCTAGTAACCTGTAGGTAACCCACTTATACCCCCTAAGTTCTTGTACCTACTTAATACACTTGATTTTATATATATTTTATAACGTTATTAATTAATATTACTATTATAATAATATATAAAGAAATTAATTAATCCTTTATTAAATTAATTAATTTTTAATTTTTCTAATCTTTTTAAATTTTTTTAAATATCGTTAATATTATAATAATCGTAAAAATTAACGTTAAAAGTTCGATTTCGATTACTTTAACTAACTTAGACCTTACTTATTTATAACTTATATATTACTTTTTTTAATTAATTAAAGTACGTATTCCCGTATTAAGTAAATAAGGTTTAAGTTATTATTATACGAATAAAGATTTTATTTAATACGTTTTTAATAAAATTTTAATTTTCTTTTAATTTTTTTAAAAAAAATTATTATCTAGTTAATTTAAACCCGATATATATAAAACTTTATATATACGTCGGATATAAATTAATATATTTATAGAAAATTTTTTAAATCTTTTTTTAAATTTAGAAAATAAGCGATTATAACGCCTTTATAACTGCGGCAGTATAATTATCGGTCGTATTTATTAAATATTTAAACTAATTATTAGATTTACTAAGCTACGAACCTTATTAGATATAAGGGATATCAGTTGTATTATTATATTATATTAGGGTTAGAGCTGTACAGCTGTTATACAGCTGTTGTACCCGTTGCAGCTATTATCAGCTACAGCTATTCTAGCTTCTTCCAGCTGTTTCTAGCTGCATTACTAAGTGGGTCGGCGATGGTCTATATAATGCCGACCTACCAACCTTTGTATGTAGTTTTCCATAGCATCAAGGAACGCCGGGCATCTTTTTTCCTAAGCTTCTGATTGTAAGAATACAGCCCCCTGTAGCCAAGAAGACTAGGCTAGGACAGGACCCCATATAAATCCTGATAAGAAGCTGTCCAACAACAGTCGCTGATACGACCCAAGAGGGGTTCGTGGCTCAGTGAGCTAACAATTGGTCTTGAATATCTGACACTGATTAAGAGGTTCTTATATGCACATACAGCTTTAATAAACCCTGTCCCAATTTAATATTAAGTTAATTTACGTATATTTCTCGTACGCGTACAGCTTTTATATAACCTAGTAACGGAACATATATCTTCCGATTAAAAGGAGCCTTTTCGTATATAAGGTACGTTTAACACCCTCTGCTAGCTAATAAACCCCTTTTAGGTCGTATTACCGACTGTTATTAAACAGTTTCGTATTAGGATTTATATAGGGTCCTGTCCTAGCCTAGTCTTCTTAACTACAAGGGGCTGTATTTTTAAAGTATTATCGTATACCGGGCTTTCTTAATATATTTAATATAAAAAAAGCCCGTTTAGTAAATTTTTCAGCTATACGGACTGTAATTATTACGTTATAATTATAAAAAATTTAAAGTTAATTAAATCCGAAAGGCCTTTATAATTACGATAACGTAATTATTACGTATATTATTTTATTATAAGTTTTTAAAAAGTAGTTTAATATAAAAAACCCGTTTAATTATTTTTTAATTAATATTTCATATAAGTACTTCGGACGTATAAGTATTCCGGACGGTTTTTTAGTATATTTTAACTACCGAACTTTAATTAATTATTTTTTAATATTAATAATATAAAACGGCTTATAAAAAAAAGTAAAAATAAACTTAACCGTTTAAATTAAAAAACGAAACTCGAAACTTAATTATATAATATTTAGTTTTATATATAAAATCGCAAAATTTACTTTATATAAACGATATACCGGTATATTTTCTTATAATAATTATATACTTAAATCGCGAAAGTTAACGTTATGTTACGGCACGAGAACAAGGGCTATGCCATTACACCACCAAAAGTGGAACGTTGTCAGCTCGAGCACTGACCGTCTTGTTCTGACCTATATACCCACTAGGTGCCACTTAGTACCGTGACACGTTAATTAAAAAAAAAATTAATTATCGACCGAATTTTCGATTTATATACCTAAACGTTTTTAATCCGGCTTTAATATATTAAAAATATAGTTAATATATTACTTACCTAATACGTTATAATACGTATCGGAATTAATTAAACGTCGAATTTTATTAAACGAGAATTTTTTTTAAATACGTTTAAATTAAAAAAAATCTATTATTAACGAGTATTATATAAAAATCTAAAAATATTTCGTAAATAATTCGAATTTATTTGGGTTAATATCGTAAAATATAGTATTATAAAAAATATTTATAATTTTAACAAAATTAAATTTTTTAATAAAACTTTTTATAATAACGGATAAAATAATTATTAATATTGAAAAACGTAAAAAATTTAAATAAACTTAATAAAAATATATAAAATAATTAATAATTATCTAAATTATTAATTTTTAAAATTAAATTATACGGTTATTTATTATTATAATAAAGAAAATTTACTTTAAATTTTAATACCGTAATAACTTATTACTAATAACCGATTAAAAATTATATTAAATAATAATAACTAAACTATAAATAAATTAAGTTTAAAATAAATTTAATATTTTAATAAATATATTCGGATGCATACGATAAATTCGAAACGTTTTTTTATTTTCGACGGTTACGAAAATTACTATTCGATAAAAATCGAAAAATATTGCATTAATTACGATATGATTACGCTTTATATACCAGCATATTTTTCGTATCCGCTTTAACTTTTTAATATATTTTATTTTTTTTATTTTAAAATACCTTTATTCGTTATATATGAAAATATTAATATAATAGTATTATATTTATATTAAAAAAAGATTTTCGCCGGTTTATAAGATACGTTTAAAGTTACTATAACGTTTAATAATATTAAATCTGAATTTATAAAAAGCCAATTTTATTTTATTTAATTTTAATAACGATTTTTTAAACTCGAAACTCCCGCGGTTATACTTACGCCAATTATCTCCCTGTTAACCTCCGCCGGTTTTACTTTTCCGCCCGCGAAAACTTTTAAAAACATCCGTAAAAAAACAAAATAAAAACGTTACTTATAAAAAAAATCAAAAATTATTAAGGTAATTCGCTAATAAAAATATTTAAATCGGTTAATTTTATAATAAAAAATTACATATTATTTTTATATAAAGCCGTTCTTTAGGAAAAAAACGTCCAATTACGCGAAACGAATAACATTTTAAGCAAACGTCGGAAAACTAAAAATAAATGTTTTTAAAAAGGAAGAATACTTACTATACGAGAATATGTACTATTAGATATCTAGCGTAACTGATCCATGCACTATATATATGTACACTGACTTCTTACAAGCGCAACCGGAAAGTACCTTCAAAAACCATACCTCTTAGAAAACCGGATAAAAACCCCGATTAAAGGAAATATTTTAACACGGTAACAAATGCAATTACGTACACGATTAACTTAATTGGTTCCCAAAAGTTACCTTATTAAGATCAGGCCCTGTTTTTAAGGTTATAACTGCGCCTATAGCGCAGCTATAGCTAAGGCTTTACAAAAAGCTGTATATTAAGTACCGACCCATAAAAAACCCATAAAAACAACAAAACCTCAAAAACAGGGCCTGATAAAAAATTGTGATTTTTTAGCTCCGTTTGGTACGTTCTTATATTAATTTTTTAAAATCTATATTAGAAACTTTTAAATAAAATAACAATAACAAATAATTAAAAATTAACAAAAAATACAGTTATATACAGCTTTAAAAAAGCTTTTTAACCGTATATATAACTTCCCGATCGGGGTTGGTTTGGTTAAGATATTAAAGAATAAAGTGAAAATTTCCGATTAATATATACCTTTTAACTGGAACGCCCTTATAACTGCAATATAATAACTATAACCCGTACGGCCAAAAAAATAACTAAATAGGCTTTTCCTATATTAAATTACTTTTAAAAGGTTTATAATAAAATAATATATATAATAATTACGTTATTATAATTATAAAGGCGTTCCGGATTTAATTAACTTTAACTTTTTTATAGCTGCAATATAATAACGATAACCCGTACGGCCGAAAAAATTACTAGGCGGGTTTCTCCCATATCAAATATATTACGGAAGCCCGGTATATAATAACCTCGGACCCCACCTAATGAATGACCCTAGCAATGAATAGCAATTTTCATCTAAACGCGCGATATTTAAAAACTAATAACAAATTAATAAAAATACTTATAATAAAAAATGAATTTATAATAAAGTTATTGTTATAAAATATTTATATAAAAAAGATGTTTATAATATATAATATTATATTAAATATGTAATAAATATATTTTTATAATAAAATTAAAATAAAGAAAAAATAATTTAAAAAAATAAAAGAAAATATAAAACGTTTATATTCATAATTTAAATTAATACCTGGTATACAAAGATATAATTAGTTATTTTAAAATAAGAAAATATTAGTTAAGTTTTATATTATAATTCGTTTAACATTTATATAAAAAAACTAGCTTTTAATTTTTAATGTTTTTTAATATTAATACTAATTAAATAAAAATATTTTTAAACTATTTCATTAGGGAATTAAAAGTTATGATAAAATTATTAAAAAAATTTCTCGCGTTTTTATTTAATAATAATAAATTTAAATTATTAAGTAATATTATTATATTTAAAAGTAAATTAATAAATAAAGAAAAATATTATTAAAGATTTAATTACATATACGTAAAATATAAATAATAAAAATATAACTATATTAAAAATCCTTATAAATATATTGTTTTATTAAATTATAATCATCACTCTGTTTTAAAATATTATTACGTAAACAAATATTAAAAAAAGTTATATAAAATGATTTAAATTTCTATTTATTATTATAATAATATAAAGTTAATTATATTACTAATATTATAAAAACACGTTTATTTAGTACAATTAATAATAAAATTATATATTGTTTTTCAACTTTTATATATTTATTAAAAGAAAAAAAAGTTAATTTATAAATTTAAAAACGCGATAAAAACTTAAGATATTTTTATATTATATAGTATCTGGGATTCTTAATATCTTCGCCGGTTCCTTTTTTTTAATAAATTTGCATTAAATTTTAATAATTTATATTTAAAATTTAATCTTATTAACTTATATCGTTTTAAAATGAAATATAGTTACCTTATTAAATTTAATTTAATTTTATATAAAATCTTTTATAATTAGAAATTTAATTTGAATAACGTAGTATTTAATATTATAGTACTATTATTTTTATTTATTTAATAAAATAACGTAATATTTTAAAGTTTTATATTATATATTATATATTATTAAACTGATGTTATACGATATATATAACTTATATTAAATAAAATGTATAAGAAGTTTTCTTATAATAGTAATATTATTATTATGAGTATTTTTGTTAATTTGTTATTAATTTTTAAATATCGCGCGTTTAGGTGAAAATCGCTATTCATTGCTAGGGTCATTCATTAGGTGGGGTCCGAGGTTAATGCGACCGGTAGTTATGCTGTCGTAGCCATAAGGGCGTTGCGGTCGCCTATTTCCCGGGCCTAAACTTAGCCGTATTAGTTGTAATTTCCATTTAAAAAAATGGAAAAAAATCTTTGTAAGCATATTAGCTTATATTCGACGCGTATATAAAATATCAATCTTTTCGGACTTTATTTGGTTGCGTTAAAAAAAAATTTTATTTAAATCTTTTAATTTTTTAAAAAATTAGAAGGAAAGTTGATGATTTTGTTAGGGGCGTACTAAACGGACTACCTTTTCGCATAACTATAACTCAGGCCTCGCTGGCTCGTTACGGAATATGGGATTTGATTGGCTAATTTTTAGCGTGATATAACAGTACATTAGAAAACGAGCCAGCAGAGGCCTGAGCTAGCTGAGGTAACCCAAAAGCCCCTAACCACTCCAGTTGTCGCCGACACAATAGCGGAGCCGAAGCCCCAGATAGTCAGCTTTCTAGGCTGGCGTCACCTGGAAAACGGCGTCCCAAGCTGGATTTGAACCAACTGTCTTTTGCGGTCAATCGCCAACAGGGTGCCCAAGCCTGTCGCAATTGAAAAAGACACCCAGGCTCGCGACCACTGAGCCATTGGGACATACTTACTATACAAAAAAAA
>QJNZ01000892.1:0-36209 GCA_004155055.1 Monosporascus sp. CRB-8-3
AACCGGGGGTTATTTTGTTAAAGCGGGCGGTTTGGGGTATTAAACTTTTTTTAAAAAAAAAAAAAAAAAAAAAAAAGAAAGTGTTACCAGATTCGCCGACCAACCAGCACCAGCCACCAAATTTCCGTCCATGTGACGATATGACTGTATCAAACGGAACCATTGGACTGCTGTTAGTGGTTGACAAGAGATGGATGTGCCTGACTGTCTCGTTCTACGAATCACTTAGAAGCGGGCCGACTTGACGGCTCCTTGCAGATGGCAGTTTGTCCCCACACCAAATCGGCTGAAAATGGGAGAGCGGTGCCTGGTACCTGGTGCCTGCGGGAAATTAGCGTAAATCGGGAACAACATCGGAGTCTGAAAAACATTGATGCCGACGACCTTGAATTTTATAAACCAGAATACCAAGGGCTGCTTATCCAGATACCGTTACGTCGTCACAAAAGTCTCGGACATTATCCATCAGAGATAAAGGGGCCATCCCGAAGGCGCTCTTTAACGACTCACTAACTAGAGTTCCACCCGCCTAACCCTAATGGCGCATTCAAACGTCAAGCCGGAAGCGCCACGTCCAGGATATTTAGCCCGTTCTTAAACTCGCCCTTGGAGGGCATGGCTCCCATCCTCATGAGCTGGGCCGCCTTCGACATGGCCGGGTCGACCATCATGCTGGCCACGGCCACGACCGTGTCGCCCTTGCAATAGTATGCCACGAACTTGCCCTCGGCCGGGTTGCCCTGCAGCACGAGGTCGTCCCACCCGTTGGCCGTGCTGCCGCAGTACCGCAGCTGTCCCGTGAGGGCCGACCAGAAGACGGGCGTGAAGAACTCGCCCTTCAGCGATGGGTTGACGATGTGCCGCGCCACGCCCCGGCCCTGGTTCTGCGCCACGTTCCAGTGCTCGATCCGCGTGTATGCGCCCTCGCCGCCCGGGCCGTGGTACGGGAACTTGGCGATGTCTCCAATGGCGTAGACGTCTTTAAGTCCCGCCACTAAGTAGTTCTCGTCTACCTTCAGCGATCCGTCCTCTTCTAGCCTGACCACCTTGTTCTCCTTGAGGTACCCGGTCGAGGGGGCCACACCGACGCCGAGAATCACCAGGTCGGCCTCGAGCTTGGTGCCGTCTTTGAGGACCACGGAGCCGACTACCGATTGATCCGACCCCTTTGGCTCCGCCTTCTCAACTCCGGCTGACATGTAGAACTTGACTCCTTTGTCTTCCATCAGCTTTTGGATACCGCCACCCACTTCCTTGCCCAGGACCCTCTCTAGAGGAACACTCTCCATGCCGACGATAGTGACATCGTTGTCGCTCGATGTTGCTTTGGCGACCTCCATGCCGATGAAGCTGCTGCCGATAATCACGATCTTCTTGCCCTTCTCCCCGATCGCGTTAACGATGTTCTTAGTGTCATGGATGGTTCTAAGCACGAAGATGTTGCCGAGGACCTTGAAGCCTTGGAGCGGTAGGCTGCGAGGTGCGCCCCCCGTAGCCAAAACAAGCTTCGTATAGGGGTATCTCTCCTTGCTCTTCGTCAAAACCGTCTTGTTTGCAAGGTCAACGTCGACAACTTCGTCCTGCACCACGTCCACCGATCCAGACTTGAAGAACTCCGCGTCTCTCCACTGGATCTTAGCTTGGTCGGTGATCAAAGCTTTGGATAACTTTGTGCGGTCGATCGGTAGGTATCCTTCATTCGAAATCATAGTGATGGAGTCCCCGAAGCCGCTTTCCCTTAAACACTCGACGAGGCCCAGAGCTCCGCTGCCTCCTCCGACCACCACAACTTTGTCTGCGTCAGGTGCGGTTGCCTTGCTGCACTTGAAGGTGGGTGATCTTTTGCCGGCTTTAATGAGGCCCTCCTCGCCTTGTACGTATACGGCTCCATCTCTCTCGACGACCTTGAATGTTGGGAGGGCGTCCAGTGCCGGCGCGTCTTCGACATCGCCAGTCTTGGCATTAAAACATGCTATACGAAAGGACACATCAGACGTCGTCGCTCATTCACTTTGCATAGTATATCGGGCGGAGAACCTTTAGCAAAACCGTGCTAAACTATACTAACCTCCGTGCCATGGGCAAGTCAGTCGACCGCCTTTGGTTAAGACGCCTTTGAGAAGCGGGGCGCCGTAATGAGTGCAATGGGGACCTAAGGCCTGGATGCTACCACCAGCGTTGACAACAAGCACCTTTGCGCCGCCCTCGATCCCCTCAACCTCGGCCTCCTTTTTGTCGCCAGGCTGTAGCGACAGCGAGGTTATATCTTTCAGCTTGTACTCAGGCATGGCTCTACTGGTCGAAACGGCGAATGTTCTGATGCAACTACCTTTCAGCTTAGGTTTGAGGAAGAGGCGAGCTGTAGCAGGAAGGGAGAAGAGGGGCCTCGTTGGATTCATGAAAGAGACGTCGGGATTGACTGACCCAGCTCTTGAGGGGTCGAGGCTACGTAAGCGGTGGGCGGGTTAAGTATGTCAGACGCTTGAGAGGGGGATGGTCTAGAGTTCTGGAGGGGTGGAATTCAATGGGAGGCGGCGAGAAGTAAGGCGGAGTCGACCGCAACGAACGAATAATAAGCACGGAATTAGCAGAAACAGCCGATATTATATCTATGCATGCGATCCCGGCACTCGGATTTGTCATGCCAATGATGGATTTCGCGGCAATCTAATAACATATTGTAATGTATCCCCTACCTACGCAAGACGAAGGAGGAGTGCTGTAATACGAAGCTTCTTATTGGCCGAAGCTGTGTGTGGGGCGGCTGTGACATCACCGATCACCCAATTCTGACGCGCGAGTATGCCCCGCCCCACCGTATTAAGGACCACAGTATTTAGTGGGGCCGATGGGAGCCAACAAGGTAGGAAGTTGGGAGAGCCCGGACTCCGAACAGCCAGACATCTTCGGTCTCCGGGCTGCTATATCGAGGCATTTGTATGCCTGGCATTGCGGTTTGTTCAATTGTATCGTAACATAGATGTGCGTACTCACATCTGCGTTCAGACTGGCGAGACCATGAAAAGATACAGGACCTGGTTTACCGCGTTGCGGCGTCTGAAAGAGCATTTCACGGGGGTCATTTGAAGTCGGAAGAAATTGGTCTTGGTAGGGAGTTCAGCAAATCGCATCAAATACGATGCATATGGCGCGTTCTAGCTCCGCTGCCAAGTACCCGTTGCTTCCGAACATTCTCGTATCATGGCTAGAATAAACAGACGAGTACAATTGATACTATTCCATTAAAGACAGAAAACGATAGAGGTATAAGGAGTGTATGTAAGTAGTAACTTCTCAATACCTACCCACGGGTTATCCAGTGACCAGTATCTCATTTACATGCACTTACTGAAGGACTCTCCTGAGATATGGAACAATGCCTATGCTCTATGGGGGCCAGTGGGCCGCGGGCCATGTTCCTATGCGGAAGAACGCATACCAACCTAGGTAGGTAGCCATTGATCTGGAGTCACGTACCGGAGGTCGGCCGTGTTGGTGGGTCGGGGAGGCCGCGCGGGAGGGACCAGCGGTCGCTGGGGTCTCGGACTTCCACGGGTCCGATTGCTACATTAATCCGTTGAGTTCCTACTCCTACGCGCGCAGCTTTAGACCCCCAGACGTCACCATAGCATTCGATCCGGCCACTACCTAGGCGTCTACGGCCTCCGTGGTTCGGGAACGCTGAGACGCCAGGAGTATGCGAGTCCCCTACCACTATGACTCTTGATAATCAGGCGTCACCAATATTGAGGTCTTAGCAACAACCCAGCTCTTTAAGGAGGCCCGGTCTGTGCATGTGTATAGTGACACATATGACCGGAACAGTGTTATCAACCGTCCACACTCGTCTAGATGTGCTATGTTAATGTGAAATAGGGCCATTGCGGATTGTGGACTATAAAGACTGCGGACAACTTCCTAAGGACAGTAACAGCATTCCGAGTCACAATAGTATCGCTACCTAGTTGTCCTATCGGTAGGCAGTTGCTTTTGCGAGTCAACCACATATTTTACACTCTAGACCGCAAACTTCGACGACGGTATTTCCCCTCTACTTCAGAGTCTCAAAGTATGAAGCGACCAGGCAGCCGATCGGTCGAAAATGCCCGTCGCACGCTACGAATCCGAACCAGCAGATGTCTCGCCCCTCTGCGGGCCACTAGCCCCCGAAATTCGAGTCCGGCTGCCAGGCCAATGACCGCTTCTTTTAAAGCCGCCATGGCCGAGGACCTGGCGACCTGGAGCCCAAGCATCGTCAAGGAGCGCAGGATCCCGACTAGGGAGTCTGTCGAGCTCTATCGAAATCAGACGCCCAAATAAGTGCTTTCTCCAACCCTAACTTATCACCCTTTCATTATCTCTCATCCCTCTGTCTCACTCTCACGTATATTCGCGTATCGCCCACGTCCGTACGGTATTCATAATGCGAGAGCGAGGACAAGGTAGGTGTCGCAGAAAAGGGGCCCCCCTAGGAGCTATAGGGATCACTCGGAACAACGTTGATCCTCTCCGAAGCCCTATATCAGTAGATCACCTACACCAAATGGGCTCACCGCTTCTTAGCCTCCTAGTTATCAATATCAAGCCTCTCAAGAGCTGTGCAGCTGCTCCCTAGTAAGTGTGACAGTAGGCATGGCGAGGGAAATATAATATGGGGACAACAGAGACGCAGTAGATAAGGGATAAACGCTCGTAATAATAATACCCCTAGAGTTATGTGTAAGCTTTTCGATAACGACTAGAGGTCTTGAGCTACACTTGAACGTACACAAAAGCTATGGTAAAAGATACCAAAAAGGTAGAATCGTTGTCTGAATGGCGTATTAAGGCTGACGATAATGGGGAGAGGCAGGAAGAAAAGTCCAAGAGAGTACTAATAGAGCTCTGGACGATTCCCCATATGATCGTCTTCTAGGGAGCAGTAGACGTCAGGATCGACTCCCAAGGACTACATCCATGACGAATAGCAAGTCAAATTTTTCACATGTGTTGTCCCGATAGTAGAGAGTATCCTGGAGATAAGCCCATTGGCCCCAAGCTTCACTTTGTTGCCGCTCGGGGCCCATATGACTCCAGATTACCCGAACCGGAAACGAAACTTGCTGCTAACCAAATATTACGAGAGCACCTGCTTAGTTTGGAGGAGTGGCCGACGCTTTACACTGGAGTAGCGTCTTGTCGCCCTCTAGCGGATACAGTAGCGTGGATCGCCCCGCTCGAGATCGAGGACCAAGCAGCCTGGCAGGGCAGAGGTCACACACAAGACTTCAGCTCGCTTCTCTCCGGAGCCTTGTTTCCCCACGAGTCCGATAGCCTCGCTCTCCCCACTGTGTAACCTTTGACGACTTGTCGGGTCAGCAATTCCACCGTCGGATACGATGGTATCAAGGCTATAAGGGATCCAAGCTAGAAACAGGTGCAAACAAGACGGAATATCACGGAATATCAAAGGTCCACCCAATTCCCCAGGACAGCCAGCAAAAGCATAAAAGGCATCCCTCCCTCCCCAGCTTCTAAATCATCCATCGTCATCCATCACCGTCATTCGTCACCGTCATAAGCCAACAAGCAACACAACTACCAATATGCAGCTAAAGCTCCTCCTTATCGGCCTGGCCACTATCGCCACCGCCATGCCTTCCCCGGACGGCCACAGGCCTGCGGTCGAGGCGCGCGATAGCCACATGCCGGCCTCACCTGCTGTCAATGCCGACGACTCCATACTGGAAACGAGAGCGACCAGGAAATGGCAAGCTTCGGGCGGCTGTAAGACCGACTGGGGCGGCCGCTGCCTTAATAAGTGTAAGGCCGAGGCTAGGGACAAGGGCTACAGCTGCGACAGGATTTATTCGAATATCTGGAAGGAGGACTGCTGGCTTGGCTGGAGCATCTGCAATTGCTACTGTGAATATTAGGGGCCTGGTGGTGGAGACTCGGAGTGGGGGAGGGAGGAAGCTTGGTATCTTCTACTTTAGGTACTTCCCACAAGGTAGTCAGGCTGATTTCGATTCGATCGGGGCTTTGTTTGTAAGCCGCTACCCGTTGCCACCTGGGTTCGGCTGCGTACACCAGGGGAACTCCTACTCGGAGCTAGAAATTTAAGCTACTCATGCTTCCTCCTATAATTACCGTTAAGTCGATATCCTTAAGCAGAAAAGTGATATCACCACCTGATCGATTAATACCTATGCCTAGCTGTAGGATATGCTTAAGTGGATCTTTAGCCACGTTCTCTCTTAAGTGACGGTTAATAGTGGAAGAAATAATGTACATCTTAAGACCTAGGATCCCGGTAGAACTTAAAGATGTGCTCCGGCCCTGTCCATTGACCCACGCCAGCGTTTCCTTTGGAGATTAGCTCTGCGTCAGCCTTGTATAGGAGACATCGCGGCCGGTTCCCAATAGCTCGCGGTGACGACTGCGTCTTCCATGCTGGCGAAGTGTGCGGACATAACGTCATCATCTCTACCTTGCCTGCCGGCCAAGAATATGGTACAGGATCCGCGGCCATGCTTGCCAGCCAGGTCAAGAAGAACTTCCCCAACCTCTGGTTTGGGCTGCTGGTTGGCGTGGCCGCCGACCTTCCCAACCTCCGCAGGATCCCGCCTCGCGATATTCGTCTCGGCGATGTTCCCATCGCTGTCCCCGAAGGCGAAAGTGTCGGGCTGGTGGTGTACGATTTAGGCAAGGAAATGGGGAGAGACGGCTTCCGCCTTTTGCGTTCCGGACATGTGCTGGCCACTATAGAGACTGTTGCCCGATCCGCGATTGGCAGCATCGAGCTGAACGCGCCGAACGATGCCGACATTTTCCTACCGTATTGCGAGGGGGTGAAAGAGAAAGTACATATTATGGGCACCTCTGCCGACCCGGGTTAGGACCGGGATAAGTTTTACGAGACCGATAAGTACGGGGCGAAGAAACAAGTGAAGCGGCTGCGACGACTGGAATCTAAACGGACTAAAATTTTGTGGGAGAAAAGGGGGATCTTTATTAGTCATCAAGGCTCATAGCCGTGCAAGTGCACCCGGAAGAGTTACTTCGGTGAGCCCACACTATATAGAGAGCTTCCTAGCCACAGCTCCCTGGAACCTGAATCTAGCCAGACAATTATCAGTTCCTACACCTTATGCAACCTTTTCTTCCGATCGGCTTAACTGTGACAATTTAGTACGGCTCAATAGGATCTAGGGGTAACTTGATAAAGGATGTTCGGATGAGGGACGAACTGAAGGATGGGTATACCATTATTGGACTAGAAAATGGATAGGGCCGGTACTATAAACCAGATACCCGCCGGCGTCGCTCGGGGCATTTGCGATAATGGGGATGAGCACAAGAACAAGGGATTGCAGCTTTATGCCGCCGCCAGGGTAGCTGCGTATGCGAAGGTTGTTCTGTCGGAGATCCTGCGAGCAAGATTATAGGCGGGAACGCAGAGGCCGTTATGGCACCGGCGGCAGGTCCTGTACTTAATGGGCCCATTTCCGGCCTAAATGTAGTCGCGGGGTATCCGAAGTAGGGGGGCACGAACCTAATTCCATAAAGATTAAAGTGTTTAACGCGTTAAGAAAAACTAGGGTGTAGGGGCTTGGAGATGGAAGTGTGTATAGGGTAACCATTTATTAGTATAAAAATATACTAATAGTTTTCAACAATACGAAACACCCCGAACTTATTTCTTGGCCTTTAATAAGTTCGCGCCTGCTAAACCTCGACCCCATTATCGCAAGGATTCGTCCCGCCCGTCTCTGTTATCCGCCCACCGCGTCTCCCTTTCAAACCTGGCTCGCTCTTCTCCGTCAAGCCGCTGTAGCCCCTCCTCCCGCAGCCGAGCGAAGAGCGCGACGGCGTCTTCGTAATTTTGGTGGGAAGTCCAGCCGTCTCTCTGTACTAGAGGCGCCACCGATGCCCAAAAGTCCGCGTTCTCATTCCAACCCTCGGCCTCACGAACGTGCGCCTCGATCTCTGCTTCCCCAAACGTGATTGGACAGGGCTGATCAGGGCAGATGTCATCCCAATGCCTGCAGTTCCGCATGTCAGTGTCTGTTTTCATCGCATGGGTTAAGTGAGTGCCGAGCCGACACAGGGTTGCTCCGAAAGGTATCTACGCACGTACCGTTGAATGCGGAGTAGAGACTCTCGAAAAGGCACGATGTCGCCATCCCAAGTGTTTGCCGAGAAATCAACAACGTCCCGCCGTGTGCGTCCGTGCGGAAGATGGTAGACCTCGTGCAGCAAGTGGTTGATCTTCTTGGTATCGCGTTCGTAGGCCCAGAGCAAAATGGATTTCTCCACCTGGGACCGGATGCAAGCCTTCTCTTCCTCGTCCTCGAGGGAATCGTAGTGCGGGGGAAGCCGTAGCATCAGTTCTCCATCGTAGTCCACGAGCTGCGGCTGTCGCGCTTGAAGAAATAGGGGGCCGGCCCAGGAGTCTTGCCAGTCGATAATGCCGCTTATCTTGCCGCCATTGACAAAGATGTTAGAGGCGTGCGTGTCCCAGTGCCAGACCGTGGCCCTAACCAGAGGTCCGCTACTGGGCAGAAGGTGTTCAGCGACGCATTCGAACTTGTCGTACAGAGCCAGGTGAGCTTCAGGGGAACGTTGCGAGTCTGGCCCGGCCGAGAATCCACCGAGCGGATTCGCTGCGCGCGGGGCGTGTTCGCGCAACCATGCCTTTTCTCGCTGCGCAATCGCCTTGAGGTAGTCCTGATGCCGTTTCCCTGCGCCGTCACAATGACAGAGCAAGTTAGCAAGACGTGCAGAAAGACGGGTCTTCCGCATCGGTTCCCAGAGATCCTCTCACGACGGCTTTTGGCACTTACAGGGCCCGCGATCGATAGCCATGCTCTTCCGTTCTCCTTCCCAAAAGTCTCTATCGGCCACGGGACCTACGACATATCGCCTCTCAATCTCGGCACAGAGAGACGCGGGCAGGTCGCCCTCGGCCCGTGCCTCGACACAGCCAGGGAAGCCGTGGTGGGCGAAATAGAGGCTGCCGTACCTGATGCCCGGAGCCGTCGTATCAGCAACGAAGGGCAACAATAAGCAGGTGAGATCGAGAGGGGAGGATGATACGAACTGTGTAAAGGAAACCGACAAGAGTTTCCTTTCGACCGTGACCAAGTCCTTCACAATTTCCAGCTTGGTCTCCAGGGGCAGCGTCTCCCAGACCTCGCCAAGCTGAGTGCCAGCTGCTTCCTCCATGATGATGTATTCGGACTGGACTGGATTATCTGCCTCCATACTCCAGGCCAGAACTTTGGGAACTGGAAGTCCAAGGATAGACAGAGCCTAGGTACACAACAATGCGGCCATTAAGTCAGATATAAAGGCTGCAGTAATAGGAACATATCAGATGTACCGGAGGGGAAGGGGGGATTCTTACAAAGTCCATGGTCGCTACCTCGGATGCAGTCGTCCACCTGGGTGAACCAGCATTGGGATTCGGAATCCGTGCGATGACGGCGGAGCCATCGTCCAGGACGAGGCGGAATACCTTGTTGAATCCACCCTCGGCGAGCTTGACCATGGAGGAGCATTTCTCTGCGCCGACGCTCTTTGCCGCCACCTTTTGGAGTTCATGGAAATCAAACGGCCTGTACCGTTCACGGAGTCGTGTCTCTTCGCCCCATAGCCACCGTCCCGAGGTGTAGCGGAAGAAATCGTGTTGCGCATCGGTGGGGGCGTCCGAAGACATTGCCCGCTTAGCCTGGAGACGTACACGTGAACAGAGAGGCGACGAATCAGGACAGCGTGCTAGCAGGGCAGCTTGGCTAGAGGCTTTGGGGAAACAATAACGATACGGCCAGCGAATGCTGGGGACAAGACGGTGACAGATTTGCATGGCGGCCGAATGTTAAAGAAAGACATATACAAGATCTGCAGACTTGAACTAGTTTAAGCAGCTGGCTCGATTATGTCGGAGGTCGGCAGCTGCTAACATCTGTTAGCTTTATACATAAGCGCCCACGCAAATCCGGGATAATTACATGGTACCTGGGCAACTGGGATTTTCTTGTACGGAATGTGACACCAAAATGGAATGGTGATTTTGCGGGGCCGCATGGGGCTGCATATCAACCAATCAATCGAGAACGCTTTATAAATAAGGGACTTGCAAGGCAAGCACTGCAATAATCCCTGCGAGGGTATAGTTAGTTATCTGTGCGAATCCCAGTAACCCCAACGGCCACCCCAGACTCTCCATCCTACAGGTTCGGTTCGAACTGGAATCGCCGCCAGTGCGCGGCGGTGTTCTTGTTAGCCTTATTGCGGCGATCTGGTGAAAGCATTGCCGCAATAAGGCTAGGTTAGTACCATCCAAAAAACAGACTCTGGTTTGCCTACCTCTGCTCGAAACACTGACAATGGGCATCCACCAATCCAACCGTGGTCTGTACGCTGTTGGCTGCATCTCCATAACATTCCTTCGGATGCGTACTGGACGCCATGGCCCAACATGCTATTTCCGTCGCATTCGCGACAGGTTGATTCTCCAGCCTCCCAGCCTGCAGCCAACATGACACGTTGTCGAACACCATTCGCTCAGCGGTTCGCCATGCCGCCGCTGGAGCTTGATACGGTTGCAGCAGCGCCTTGTCAGTTGTTGGATGGGCCGATGATCGAGTAACTGTTCCTGCGTGTCAATGTCCCCGAAGACATTTATAAAGATTAGGCCTCGAGCACGGTCGGAGGAGCTTCCTTACTGTTGAAGGAATATATGTTGCCCTCTCGTATCCCGCGTTTTCCCATACCAAAACCCTCCGGAGTACGCCTTAGACATGTGAGTAACAGACGAGGCGGAATCTTGTCCCTTACCAGCATATCGCCCTTTGCCGCTTAAACTAACCATTGACAGCACCCCTTCCATTACCGTAACCATGCCGCATAACATCTCCACCAAGAAGCTTCTGTCGTTCCTTAAATCGGTCCCATTTAATAAGGTCGTCAAAAAGGCCCAAACGGCCTCGGTGGGACATCGGCTATACCCCAGCCGGACCCCGGCGCAGGACGCACACAATAATTTCCGCATCGACCGAGGCCACGAGGTCAGCGGCAAGTTCGAGCTGATCCTGCAGGCGAATAAGAATGCCGAGGATACGAATGTCCGAAAGGCAGCGGAGAAGGACAGTCACGCCATTCTGGCTAAGGGCCTAGCCGATCCGGCCAACGACCCAGAGGGAGAGGCGGTTGAGAAGGACTTAGTAGCCGACTTTGAACGAAGGAAGTAGCGGGTTTGGCTTACCGGCTGTGCTGGGTCATCCTTAATCAAGACTAGGTATTTGCTGGTATTCGATGCCCTCGTTTTAACCTACTGAGGAACGAAGGGAATGAACGAGGGTTATTGTGTCGTTTTCTTTTTAATTTTTTGTACGAAGAGCCGACTTCCCAAATAGGAAAATAGTTACCATGGCAGCGGGCGGTCCGTGCTTCTAGGTCCAAATGGTGCATACGTATTAGTCCGTCTCAGAGACCCCTGCCAATGTATATGATCCGTGCGAGACCTGCCAATGCCGTAAAGCCCTGGAGCCATGGAAACCGCAGTTAAAACGAGGGCTATTGTGTTGGCGGCGGGAGCGCACAACGCGCGCGATTCGATGCGCTAAGACTGGGGAGCAAGTTACCTAAGCTAGCTTAAGCTTATCTCATCAAGATCAGGCCCTATTTTTAAGATTATATGGTTGCGCCTGTAGCGTACCTGTAGCTTACCTGTAGCTAGTGCTTTGTAAAAAGCTATATTTTAAGTACCGACCTATAAAAGACCTACAAAAACAACGAAACCTTAAAAATAAGGCCTGATAGCAAGTTGTAATTTTTTTAATTCCGTTTAGTACCTTTTTATATAAATTTTTCAAAATCTATATTAAGAACTTTTAAATGAAATAATAAATAATAAATAATAAAAAAACAATTAAAAATAGGTTTATATATATCTTTTAAATCGGGGTTAATTTAGTTAAAATATTAGAAATTAAAGTAAGAATTTCCGATTGATATATACTTTTTAACCGGGACGCTTTTGCGGCTGTAATGTAATAACTATAACCCGTACGGCTGAAGAAAACTAAACGGGTTTTCTTATATTAAATTACTTTTAAAAGCTTATATTAAGATAATATATATAATAACTACGTTATTATAATTATAAAGGCGTTTCGGTTTTAATTAATCTTAGTATTTTTATAATTACGACGTAATAACGATAATTCGTACGACCGAAAAAATTATTTAGCGAGTTTATCCTATATTAAATATATTAAGACAACTCGGTATATAATAATACGACCGGTGATTATATTATGGCAGTTATAAAGGCGTTACGGTCGCTTATTTCCCGGGCTTACATTTAGTCGTATTAGTTATAAAATCTATTTTAAAAGATCGAAAAAGTTTTTATTAATATATTAGCTTATATTTAACGCGTATATAAAATATTAAACTTAGCGGACTTTGTTTAATTACGTTGTAAACTTTTTAATTTTTTAAAAAATTAAAAGAAATATTAATATTTTTATTAAGGGCGTATTAAACGGATTACCTTTTCTCTTAACGTACTATACAAGCGAACTGTACATATAAGCGAGCTGTACACTTTTTGCACCTTGCAATAATTAATCCAAATAATTTAACCACAATAAATCCAATTAATTTAATTAACGGTATTTTTTTTCGCTAATTATATCTACAGCTTTGGAACAAATGCACATATTATATTAAGGCTTATTGCGGACGTTATATTGTTATTCCTTCCTCTAAACCCTTATGCGACCGATTACACCCCGACGTACCTAGGTTAATATTACCTCCTATTTCGAAAGTATTAAAGTCGACCGACAAAAAAACGATTACCGACCGATTTCCTTACCCATATACGCCAGTATTTTTTGTCCGGCTTTAATACGTGGAAGATATTCGCAAAATAGAAGGCTATAGGGCTTTGTTGGAAAATGCGTTGTAAGGTTACGGGGCAAGGCTGTAAAGCTTGTTAGGGCGCGTCGAAAAACGCGTCGAAAGGTGTGTTGCAGGACTTGTCGGAATAACAATTCGATCCTACGTACTTAAATAGTTAAAACAAACGTTTCCAATAAAAAAGAACATTTATTATACGGGATAAATACGTTTTTCGGTCGGCAGAAAAAGTAATGGCAAAAGAAATGCTGTTAATAACTATTAAAAGTAATTGTCGTATATAAGTTAGCAGGAAGAAATAATAATATAACGTTCGTAATAAGCCTTAATATAATACGTACTTTGGTTTAGAGCTGTAAATACGGTTAACGACAAAAAATAAAGTTGATTTGAATTAATTAGATATATTATGGTTAAGTTATTTGGATTAGTTATTACGAGGAGCTAAAAAATGTACAGCTTGCTTATATGTACAGCTCGCTTATATCGTACGTTAGTAATATTTTAAACTTCATTTGTTTATTACGAAAATAAGTACTTTAATTAATTAAAAAATAATAATATAAAAGTTATAAGCGAACGAGGTCTAAGTTAGTTAAGCTGAGCTTAAACCTTTTTAACTTATATTAATATACTGTTTTCTTTATAACTAATTAAGGTACGTATTCTTATAACAAGCTAACGAGGCCTGTATTATAACTGCGGGAAAAAAGGTTCGTTTAACGTATTATATAAGCGAATCGCTCGTTTTTTTAACGTTTTATAATAACGAATTTGAATAAAACTATTATAATGTAATAAATTAATTTAAACTAATTAAATTACGTAGTATTAAACGTTTTTAAAATTTTTTTATATATACGCGTATTATATTTAAATATACCGTAAACGCTATATTTCGGTGTTATTATTTAAATTTTTTAATAATAATCTGTCGGCAGATGTGGTGATTTATTATTAGAGCGTTAAAAGGATCAAAAAGGCTTTGATTTATGGCCCTAGGATTACAAGAACAAAGAGCTGAAGGTTATATCTAGCTGCTCCCACCCCAGTAACCTAGAACTAGGACATCTAGGAACCACAGCCTGAAGAATACAATACCATTTACCGACATAATCAACTTAATTTTTATTAATTATAATTATTTACTATTTTTTTTCTTAATTATAAAACCTATATCTTTTTATATTAAATATTAACTTTTTTTTAAAAAAATCGTAATTTATTTTATAAAAATATTCCGTTTTATTTTTTTAAAAGTACGATTTCGTTTAAAAATATTAAATTATATTTTATTAAAAAGTTAACCGAGTGTATTATCTTTATCGGTTAACTACCTTTATAATTTTTTTAATTTTTCTTTATAAATAACGTTGTTATTAAATTACTTTAATAATATTTTTAAAAGTTTTAATAAGTAAAATATAACGAAATAAGTAAAAATAAATAAGAAACGATTAATATAAGATTAATACTATTCGAGTAGTTAGCTAGCTATATATATATATATAAGAGGCTAATTTATCTACTAATGTCGGCAGATGTGGTAATTTATTATTAGAACGTTGAAAGGATCAAAAGGGCTTTAATTTGTGGCCCTAAGATTACAAGGACAAAGAAGCTGGAGGCTATATCTAGCTGCTTCCACCCCAGTTAGAAATGAGGAACCTAGGACAGAACTACAGCCTCAAGAATGTAATACAATTTGCCCACAACTAAGTATATATACAATTAGTTTTATATAAACTCAACCGGGAACTACCCCTTAAAAATCGTCTTTTCTTAGTAAAGGCCGGAAAAACGCACTGCGGGTCATAGAAATACCGTAACAAATAAATGGTTACGTATACGATTGATTTAATAGTTCCTAAAGCCCTTAACTACTTTAATTATCGCCAGCACGGAAGCGGAGCCGAAGCTTTAATTGGTTAGCTCTTTTAAGCTAGCGAAGATTAGAAAAACGGTGGCCTAAGCTAGATTCGAACTAGCTGTCTTTTTTAATTAATCGTTACCTTAGCTTAGGTTTTTACTAACTCGTCTTTATTTTAAAATATGTATTTATATATTACGCTAAGGTATTAAAGTAGTAAATTAAATCGTATATTTCCGTATTAAGTTAACGAAGTTATAGTTTAAGTTATAAAAAAGCAGTTTCGTTTTTAGCGTTTATATTAAAAATTTTAAAAGATATATATATAAAAATATTATTATATAACTAATTTAAGGCCGATAAATATAAAACTTTATATATACGTTAAATAAATATTAATATATATATAATTTAAAAAACATTAAATATTAAAATTAATACGATTAAATATATATTTAAAAAAATACATAATTATAACGTTTTTAAGTTTATAATAATATAATTATCGGTTATATTAATATATACCGGGATATTTTTTAAATACTGTTTATATAAAAAGCTTTCGTATATTAAAATAATTAATCGTACGGATTATAATTATTCGGTTATAATTATAAGAAATTCCGGGATTTAATTAATCGGAATATCTTTTCTTATAACGTAATAATTACCGGTTATAATATTTTATTAAAAATTTTTTAAAAGTAATTTAATTTAAAAAAAAAACATGTTCGATTATTATTTTTACTTATACGGGCTATAATTGTCAGCTAGCCACTGCACCAAAAGACTGGATTGATAAGTACACTCTTATCGGGCTATTTATCTGACACACCCCCTTAGTAGCTAGCGATCGGGTAGTATTAACTGGTATTCCTCTTATGGTGCGATTTCATGCTACGTGCATAATTGCTACGTACGTACTTGCTACGCGCATAATTGCTGCATACGTATAACTATAGCCAATATACTCCTCTTTTGGGATCGAACTTAAAGCCTTTAAGTAAGTGGTCAGGTACAGGGCTGCATGCGCGCTAATTAGCTGCGACGGTAGAACTCCACTTAGTGGAGCATGTCTGAGACTCTTAATTATCAGCTAGCCACTGCACCAAAAGACTGGATTGATAAGTGCACTCTTATCGGGCTACTTATCTGACAATAATTATTACGTTATAATAAGAACAACGTTACGATTAAAAAATAAATTAAAAACGAAAGTTTTAATGTATATTTTTTAATATTTTTTAAATAATAATAATTATTATTTTATTTAATGCTTTTTAATATAAATTTAAAAGAATTTATATAGAAATATTAAAAACGTACTTGAAAATTCTAATTTAATATTACATCTTATTTTAATAGTTTTATTATTGTAAATCTTTTACTAATTAAATTAATAAAGGACTTAAAGCTACTTAACTGCAGCTACGCCGTAGGCGCAGGTATAACCGCTAAAATAAGACCTGATTTTAATAAGGTAAATTAATTATAACAGGTGTCGAAGTTTATAGTAATTAAAAAAGATACCCAGGTTAGTAACTACTAAGCTATTAAGTTAAAAAACGATTAATATAAATATAATTAAAATGTTTAACTAAGAAAAAATACGATTAAAATCGAATAAAATAAATTCCGCTTTAATAAATCCGGGTTTAATATTATCGATTATTATAATAGCTTTAAACTTATTATAAAAACGGGCGATAATTCTTTTTAATAATGTAAATAATATAACGTATTATATAACTTTCGATATATAATATATAAATACGTTAAAAAATTAAAGTCGATAAAAAATATATATAAAATATAATAATTTTAAAATTAAAGTATTAATTTTCGATTAATATAATAAACTTTTAACCGGCCGAATTTAAACGGGAAATCTTTTACCGTAACAGAAATAATTATTATAATAAATACCGAAATAATTATTAAAAATAGCAAAAAGTTAAATATAATAATTTTAAACTTAATATTTATTAATTTTGCTTAAAAAACAAGTATTTTATATATAATTACAAATTATTTATAAATATAAAAAGCACGCAATTAATTTCGTTCGATAACGACAACTTTATAATTTACCTTAAGTCTAAGAATAATCGGATTAAAATAAATATTGTTTAATTTTCGAATATTTTTAAATGTTAAACGATTTACATCTGGATTTTTATTTAAAAAAAATCTTTAAATAAAAATATATCTTACTAAACTTTTAGAATTATTACCGAAAAAAAATATAATACGTTAATTAATAATACGGTATTCTAAAAAGTTCGAATAATTATAACTTTAATACCGATAAATATAAAATATAATTTAATATTATTGAATTATTATATTTTATTATAATTTTAAAGATTAATAAATAAATGGCTTTTATTAATTAAAACCGAGTTATGAAAATTAACTTTATTAATTTTATTATAAAAAATAACTAACCGTTTTATAAAAAAGTTATATTACGTAAATAGTTATAAAATAACTTTATAAAAGATAAAAATACTTATTACTTAAAAGAAATTCGTACGTTAAAAATCGATAACTTTAATTAATTTAATATTTCTATTAATAATATAATAACTAAACATATTAATAAAAAAAATCTAATAATAATTAAATTATGCAAAATAAATTTTTATTTATAAACATAAATACCGGTATTTAAACGGATAACATTATTAACTACGGCGGTTTAATTAATAAAAATCTTATTAAATTTTAAAAAGCGAAAATGTAAAAAAATGTAAAGGGAAAATTTAAAGTTATTTAAATTAACTAAATAAAAACCTATCCGGATTTTAACAAAACTTTTAAAAACCTTATAATTAATAAAATATTAAAGGCACTTAATAACAAAAGTAAAAAAACGATTAAAATAACCGAAACCGAAATTCAAGACTTTAATACCCTTATAAAAAAATAACAAAACCCTAGGATCGTTATTTTAAATATTAAATATAAAATCGAAATTAAAAGCGAAATTAACGTTTTATCGATATAGTAGTATAGCCCGGCCGAATATATTATCCTGTTATTTAAATTCGTAATTAAGATAAATTATAAAAACGGCAAAAATCTAATTAATTAAAATTTTAATATCGGACCCGAATCTAGTATTATTATTACGTTTTATATAAAAAAATATAAGTTAATAATAAAACAAAACCGGGTATTATTTATAGGTTTTAACTTTTAAGAAAAATCCGATTTAAAAATTTAATCGAGATTTTTATTTAATTAACCGGCCGATTAATTATTATTCCTTTCTTTGTCGTCGTCGATAACTATACGGTATAACCGTAAATACTAGGATTTAACTTTATAACGAAATTAAAAATAATAATGAAAAATTTAAAATTCGGCCTTATAAAAATTATTATCCTTTTAATACCTATAAAACGAATTAATTATAGTATTCGTATAAATAGCGAACTTAATAAAATCAGCCGGTAAATTTATAAACTGCTTTATTAACGGAAACAGGCTTACGAATAAAAACGCGAACGAACTTATTATAAACTCTTATATTTTCTTAATTAATAATATATATACTAATTAAAATTATATTACTATTTAAAAAGCTAGTAATAATAAGTTCAAGTTAAAAAGTTTTATTATATACTAGCTTAATAATAAAAAACTTACGTACGGCTTATATAAAATCTTATAAAATAAAATACGTAATAAAGTCGAAAAGGATAAAATTATATAAATTAATATTATATATAAACTAAAAAAAAAAAAAAAAAAAAAAAAATCTTTTTATTAATTATATTCCTCTTAACGGATTTATAGTATCCGGAAACCTAAATTAAAAAAGTAAAGAATCTACTAAGGCCTAATATGTCAGCTAGCAGGGGGTGCTAAACGCACCTCATATACGGAAAAAATCCTTTTAATCGGAAGATATATGTTCCGTTGCTAGGCTATACAAAAGCTGTACGCGTACGAAAAATATACGTAAGTAAGCTTAATATAATAATATAACTAATATCCTTTATATCTAACAATTAAAAATCTTATTTACTTAATTCGCGTTATTATTAATTAATCAGCTATTACTAAAACGATATAAATTATATATTAACAATAATTATTCGTATATTTAAGTAATTATAATAATAACGGTATCGTTAACGTTTTCCGTTATTTATAACGGACCTAAGGACTAGGATTACTTTAAAGGCGAATTTCAGGCTAAAGCATACGTTTTTGATATATGGGATTATATTAATTTTAATTAGTTATTTCCGTATCTTATTAAATTAACAGAATTTAATATAACTTTATATCCGAAAAAACGAATCCGCTTTACGATACGAATTAATACTCTAAACGGTTCTTTAACTAAATTTATATTTCCCGGAAAAACTTATGAAAAAATCGATTATACCGGTTACCTAATAAATACCTTTAAGATAATAACCGAAAGCAAATAAACTTATAATCAGGATTTTACGGTATATATTTATAAAGATCGCAAATACGATATTTTTCGAAAAAGTAATAACGATTTTACAAAATAAATTTTGGAATTAACATTTTTAATAATTAAAAAAATAATTTTTTTTCTAAAAAAGAACCTATAGAAATAATACGTTAAACTAGTTAAATCCGGTAAAATATACGATAGCAAGTTCTTAATTAATATTCAACAAAAGTATCGCAAAAAGTTAAAGTAAATTTCGAAATCGGTAAGGAAGTTAAACGAATAAATTGTAAAATAGTAAAAAATTATAATATAAAGATAACGATATAAAATCCTAAAAACGAAAACGACGATTATATAAGTTAATAACTTATATATAATACTGGCACCTATTATAAGAATTTAAATAATTACGTTTTAAATAATAAAAAAATTTAAATTTGCTAATAATATAATTAATTATTAAGAAATAACGGCTAATTTTTTATATTACTAAACCATAACCTATTTATAACCTATATTTAAAAATATTAAGGTAACGTTTCCGACGTTTTACGGGATACCTGTAAATCTTTTTAATTAAAACGATTTTAATTAAAAAAAAGCTAAAAATAACCTTTAACTGCGAAAAAGAACCCTAGGGCGTAAATCGAACAAAACGGTTGTAAAGGTTTCTAAACGGGCCGAAATAATAATAATAATAAACGAAAACGTTAAAAGTTAAACGTATAAAAGATTCGGTATAAAACGTACTTAAACTTTTCGTATACGTTATTTTAATATTTTTACGCGTTTCTTAATAAAGCTTTAGCAAAGTTTAAATTTAATAAAGCAATTTGAACGTTAATCTAAGACCGAATTATTTCCGATTAATCCTTAAAAAAGAAATTAATCGTTTGTCGAAAATTAAAAAATAATAATTATTTAAGAAATAAAATAACTTTTAAAGGGAATAAAACGGGTTTTAACGTATCTTTTAATTTTTAATTAACGTAATATAGTAAATGTTACGTTCTACCTTTTAAATAATTCGTTTATTTTGAATTTGAAATTTACGATATACATTTTTAATTTTATTAGCAGATTTTTAAATTATAAAATAACGATTTAAAACGATGGAATATACGTAAGGAATAATTTTATCCCGATTAGAAAACACGGAAAAATAAATATATTATTTTAAAGCCTTAAAGGTTAAAAAACGTTACGTTTATACGATATAACTTATTACGAAAACTTTGTATATAACTTAATATTTTTCCGGCAGTTCCGAAAAAAAAGTATTAATAAAATAACCGAAAAATTAACAATTTTATTCGAAATAAATATAATTAAATAATTATTATATTAATAAATAAATTTAATTAATTCGGTATTAGAAATATTAACGTAATAGTTATTTATATAACTCTCGTATTTTATAAACGAAACGTTAACTTATATATAACGAAATTATTATAAATCGAAAACAGTATAATTTGGTATTTAAAATTAAAATATTTAAAGCCCGAAATAATCGTTTAATTACAATTTTATACAAAGGAAATACGTCTAAAGGGTTTTATAACAGTCGAATAATAAATATATAACAAGGCGAAAGTTAAAAAATAAATATGCTAAGAGTTAAAGGAAAAAACTTCCCGATTAAGATAGCACATTATTATCGACTTTATAGATTTCGAAAAAGATCTTAAAGGATATAAATATGTTATATTCGTTATTAACAGATACTTAGGCTTTATCTAGGATATTTATCTTAGAAACTAAAAGCAAAATATATTAATTATAATATTCGAATATTTTTTAAAAATTTTAAAAAATTAGGATAAAATGTTTTTATAAGTAATAGAATGTAATAACGAAATCTTAAAAAATTACCAACTTTAAAATATATTATAGTCGTTTTTTGTAATATCAGATTTAAACTTTTAATACTATATACCTAAATTTAAAACGGAAATGCAAAACGTTTAAAATGTATAATTAAAAAAAAAACGATTATAATATAAAATAACGCTAAGTTACTTTTACTTTTAATCGTATATATTTTTAAAGCAGCTGTATATTTATATAATCGTACCCCTAAATACGTATTTTTTTAACAAAACTTATATAAAATTTATTATATTTACTTAACGTATAAAAACGGTATTACAGTATTTAATCGGAAACTTTAATAAGCTTATTTGTAAGTATACGGTTCTATAACTTACGTTATAATAATTACCGTTATAAAGAAAAAATAAAAATTTTAAATGCTAAATCTTAAAGTATAAATTAATTTCTTAGTCGGTTATCGATTTACACATATTTATAAAATTTAAAACCCGTTAATTAATAAGGTTATAGTTATTCGAAACGTATAATTTAACGAAAAAGCTATATTTTATGCGATATTAGAAATTTACAAAATAACTTTTTATACGTTATAAAAAAAAGTTAAAAAAATTACTATAATACGTAAACGTATTTAATTAAGGCTTAGGTTACTTAAATATATAAATATAAAAAAAAGATAAAAACTTAAGCGGAATACTTTAATTACCGATTAAATAGAAAAAATAATTCCAGAATAATATTAACGAACGAAACGTACGGAATAAAAAGAAATAAACCTGTTCGAATAAAATTAATTATTTTTATACGATAATTATATTCGAATTATTTCCGTTCCTTAGATTAATACTTTTATTAACGTTTACTTTAATAATTATTATAATTATTACGCCGACGGAAATAATAAAAATAACTTTAAATTTTTATTACGTTTTTAACTTAATGTAACGGTAAAAAATAAAAATACCTTACGGGTTATAAACGTAAACTCCTTATATATTCCGTATCGAAAAAATAATTATCGATATAATTACAAAATATAAAAAACCGCGTTTAACGTAAAATAAATAACTTATTTTTTAATATAATCGATAATCGGCCGGCAAATTACGAAAATTTAAAAAAGTTAATTACTTAAAATACGCGTTATTTTAAGGGGAAAAATTTCGATATAAAGATACATAAAATCTTTAAATTGCAAAACCGGATATATAAATATAATTAATTATAACCGTTACAAAATTATAAAAAGTTAAATATATACTTTTTAAAAAAGATATTTCGTAAAGCTAAAAAAGCTTATTTACAAAACTATAAAAAGATGTAATCCTAGGAAGTTATTAATTAATTTTCTGCTAAAAGAAAATAAATTTTAAGATATATATAAATATACGTTTACAAATTCGATAAATATAGCTAATTATAAAAATATAAAGTACGTCTCGTTATATAAAACGATTAATAGCTAAAAAAACTTTATAGTAATATATACGTATTTACTTTAATTAAAAGGTTATTTAAAACCTTAATTATTATTACGATTAAATTTAATTTAAAGCTAAAGTAATATAATATTATTAGTATTTTAGTTAACGCCTAATTACCTTACAATATATATATATATAAATACCTTTAAAATATCTATAACGTAATAAAACTTTTTTAATTAAAAAAAGCTTTATACGACTTAAAGGAATTATTATTATTATAACAAAAAAGCTTTACCGAAACGCTTAAATAACTAGGATTTAACCCCGTTTCTTATAAACTTTATTACTTTATTTGTTAAAAGGTACTTATTTTCTCTTTCGTAAATAATATCGTAATAATATATTATAAAAAAATTAAGATTTCGTTAACTAGTTAATTTAATAAATTTGGAAACGGTATGCCCTTATAAAAAAATAAGGACCTATAGTAATTTCTCGGTATCGAAATAATTAAAAACAAACTTAACAAAAAATCCTGGTTATTTTAATCCGATTTTATAAATAAGTTAATTAATTTAATCCTTAAAAAACTTAAATAACTTTTTAAAAACGCTTATAATTAACGTTAAGCTATTATCGAATCTTAATTTAACCTATTTAGGCTTTGTTAATAAATACCAGAAAAAAATCGGTTCTATTTTTTATGTAATAATTAATACCTAACCCGATATATCCTATGCCGTATTCCGATTTGCCCGTTTTAACCTAACTCTTAGCGACGTATATTATAAAGCCGCTAATCGAGTTATATTATACCTAATCGGAATTAAAACGTTAACGTTATAATTCGGAAATAAAAATTCGTTAAATATTTAAAATAACGTTTTTTTTTTACAAATAATACGATCGATCGAAAAAGTTCTTAAACTTACGTTATAAAACTATTTGAAAAAATAATAAAATAACGAGTAAATAAGTAAAATATAGTAATTATTTCTATAATCGAAACGGAATTACTATTTTTTATATAGGTTATAAATAAAACCTTATTTAACTTTTAATTAATTAAAAAGTTGGGAATTACTTTAAATACTGGACCGCTAAATATATAATACGATAATTAACAAACTATATAACTTTATAATATCGACGTTACTTTGTTATAAACAAAGTTGCGGTATGTAAATATATATAATTACTGGTTACGAAAAGCGGTAAAAAAAATTTAATAAAAGTGGATTATATACTTACGGGCGATATACTAGCTAATAGATTAATTAAAGCCTTATTACCCGAACTGTTTAAGTACTTTAAAAAGTAGTTAAGATTAATAAATATTACGGAAGCTTTCGAATAACGGAGGAATACTTTATAAGTAATTTTAAAAAAGAAATTAACTAATTAAAAAGAATTAATCGCCGGAGGAAAAGTTAAATAAAAAGCTGTAATTTGAAAAAAGTAATAATATATAACGATTAACGTTATAAAATGTTTTAAGGCGTTAAAAGGGTATGTTAGTTAATAAAAGGTATTAAACGTACCTTATATACGGAAAGGATTTTTTTAATTAGAAAATATATATTCCGATACTAAGTTATATAAAAGCTACATACGTATAAGAAATATACGTAAGTGAGCCTAATATAACAACATACCTAATATCCCTTATATCTGATATAATGGCTTAATGGTCGCAAGCCTGGGTATCTCTTTTAATTATAACAGGCTTAGGCACCTTATTACGATTAATCGTAAAAGATAATTAATTTAAATCCAGCTTAAGCTACCGTTTTTTAAGTCGCGCTAACCTAGAAAAGCTAAACTATTAAAGCTTCGGCTCCGCTACCGTATCGGCGACAATTAGAATAGTTAAGGGCTTTAGGAACTAATTAAATCAATCGTGTACGGAACTATTTATTTGTTACCGTATTAAAAGATTCCCATTAATCGGGTTTTTTATCCGGCCTTTTAAAAGGTACGGTTTTTAAAAGTACTTTCTGGTTGCGCTTATAAAAGTTAATATGTATATATATAATGCATAGATCAGCTGCATAGCTAGATACCTAATAGTATATATTTTAAAGAATTTAGTAAAGTTTAATAAGTTATTAATTAAAACGGCGGATATCGTAACGAACCCGGTACTTTATTAACAGCTTTAATTCCTAAGTTTTTTATTATTAAACGCAATATACGTTTTATCGAAAAACGATTAAATATTATATTTAATTAATTAAATAATAAATTTAACCGTACGAAAAAAACCCTTTTTAAAAAAATGTTATTTCGTAAAAAATTTATTTTAATTTAGGAATAACCGGAATACGGGAAAATTAAAAATTATATCGCGCCTTTTTTATAAAATCCGTACGATCGCTTATAAAATATAATAAGCTAAAGGCATAAAAGTACCAGTTAATATAAAAAATAATAACTTATAATTAATTAACTCCTTAATTAAATTAAATATTATTACGTTATAAAATACGTATATATTAAAGAATTACGATAAGTTTTTTCGGATTTTATTATATATTTTTTATTAACGTTAATAAACTTTTTTTCCGGATATAATTAAGTTATTTTAACTCCTATTTATAAAGATTATATAATATTTTTAATATTATTAAAATCATTTAAAATAATAAATTTATTTATAAAGTTTATTAATTTTATAACTTCCCTTTATTACGTTATTAAGAAAAACTTTATTAATATAATGCCCGAAATAATTCGATTATTCGTAAATAACGTTAGAATTATAAAACCGAAAACGTACTATAATAAAATTAAAATCTTTTTTAAGATTAAGAAATTGGATTTTAAACTTTTCGTTAATATTAATAAAACGCTTTTAAATTACGAATTAACCAGTATTATGATTAATATATAAAAATCTTAATAATATTAAAAATTAACCGTTATAATCGGATTTTTTTACTGAACGAATAATCGTTAACCTAATAATGTTAAAATAATAAAAATCCTAAAAATCGAACTATATAAAAATATTACGGAAATTAAAACTTTCTTAAAGATTACCGTTTATTATCGGATTTTTAATAAATATTATGCTATAATAATTAACCTATTAATATAGTTATTACGAAAAAATACGTTATTTATTTAAGGTTATAATTAAGACTTTACTATAAAAACTTTAAAAAAATACTTACGATAACCTTAATCTTAATTATATTAAATTATAATGTTAATATAAAGTTAGTTATTATAAAAACCGATTTTATAAAAAAAATATAAATATGTTTTAAATTAATTAATTAATAATATTTAAAAAAGAATTAAATAAAAGTATAATATCGGTAAACTGGAATATTAAATTATTTTAAAAATTTTAATAAGTTAAATTAATAATTTATTAAACTTTTTATTTATAACTTTATTTACTCTTCTTAGAGGATACGTAACTGTGGAATTAAATTAAACAAATGAATACATTATATTATCGGTTGCTAAGATTTATTAAACTTTAACTTTTTTACAGGCGTTTTATTTTAAGGTAATTTTAGATTGCCCAGTTATGTAAGTCCTTATAAACGGCCATTTTTGACGGAATTCTGGACGGTTTTCGCAATCCGGAATAACCGGATAAATTATCGTTCGGAAATTTTCAGTTTATATCGCTTTAAAAGTTAAATTTTAACGTTTTTAAACCCGTTATAATTAGTTTTTAATTTTGTAAATAATTTTTTTATAACTCGGGTATTTTTTAATATAAATTTAGGTAAAAATTGATTATTAGTACCGTTTTAACTTAAATCGTATTCGAAAATTAAAAATAAAATCCGATTTTTTTCGAAAAAATTATTAATATCGATAAAAATATTATTATATTTTATTTAGCCGATTATTTTATTTAAATCGGGTAATTTAATTAAAATTATTTCCGTTAATATTCCGAAAATACGAAGTACTGGGATTTTATATTTAGATTTAACTGCTATATTTTAGTTATTTTAATTAATACAAGTTTAAAAAGTTTTAAAATTAATCGAAGTTAAAAAAGTCGTATAATTGGCGAAAAGTTGTAAAGTAACTATTTTATGCGGATTTAAGGTTTACCGCAAAAAGCTTAATATATTTTAAGTTATAATTTAAAATTCCCCTTATTAAACCTTAAAAGATAAAAAGTTTATTAAGGTTAAAATTTGTTAGTATTACGTAATAATTAGCTTCGGGATAAGGCTTTTTACGACCGAAATATAATTTATCATTACTGTCAAAACTATTAATAATTACCGTATTCGAAAATAGTCGGTAAAGTATTTATCGTATTAATTATTAGTATAATTATTTCGTATCTTTAGTTAAGCCTAGATAATACCGCTTGAATCTAACGATCTTATATAATTTTATTTACCTTATAAATCGTTTAAATAAAATAATTCGATTTTAAAATTAAATAAATCCCTAATAAAAAAAATACAGCTATAATTAACTTGGTTAAAATTTTACCTAAGCCTTTTAATGCGTTAAATAATAATAATAATAAAAAAATCCATAACTTTATTAATATTTAGTAAAATATTATTTGGCTTAATTTAATTATAACAAGAACGGCATTTAAATTTTATAAATTTATTTAAAAATAAAAACTTTTTATTAAAAATTAATTTAAAACATTATAAAATATACAAAGTTTTTAATAACGTTAAAGCTTTTTAATTAACTTAATACTACCTCGAAACAAAAAGGTTTTTAAAAACTAAATTTTAAAACATTCTATTTAAAACGGTATTTTTTAACGTATGGCAAATAAGTAATATAATAATTATAAAGTTATCGATAATAAGTAAAAACGTTAATTAATAATGAAATAATATTACGAAAAATTTAATTATAAAGGTAAAAATTTAACTTACTATTATATAACAGTTTCTTAATATTAGTAAGATATATCTAAATATATTCGAAAAGTAATACTTACCTATTTTAAATATTAAAATGTTGTTAATTAACGTTTCGAAAAAACGCTACGGCTTTTCGTAACTTATCGATATAATAGTTATTTAAGTAATTAATATTTAATATATATCCGATAATAATAGTTATAAAGCTATTATTAAAGTAAGGTATGAATTATCTAATTATTTAAAAATTAGGGCTTTACGATTAATAACGCGAATAATAATTAGGAAGTTTTTAGAAAATTAAAATCTTTTACCGACATGGTATTCAGATTAAAATTAAAATAAATGGGAGTTTCGAAAATAAAGGTAAGATAATTAAAGCTTATATTCCGTTAAGTGTTAAACTGAAAAAGGCGTTATTTACGTTATTTAATATTAAAGGTTTATTAAAAAAGGATATTTATTAATCGTTTAAGCCTTAATAAAAACGATAAATAATATTAGTAAAAAATAAGTTAAGCTATTATTTAAAATAGTTTTACGGATAACATCATTATAACAAGTTATGGCCTAAATGTTTATAAACTGCTATATAAATAAAAAACCTTTTACCTGATCGAGACGGTATTACTGATATAGAAAATTATAACTTAATACCCGAATACCCGAAAAAAAACTTAATTTTATAATAGATTTGATTTTTTTTTTCAAAAGCAAAAGAGATAATTAAAGTTACTTAATTTATTAGCGAATAGAGATATAAGGTAGCCGAACTGGCCGATTACAAAAACTAGAATAAAATAAAAATAAAGCTTTAAAAACAAATAACCTGATATTATTATATAATACGGTACCGATATATTAACATATTTAAAAAAATATAAAGCTTAAATACCGTTAAATTAAACCGTATTTAATTAATAAAATATTATTATAAAGATATTTTCCTATTATGAAATTAAAGTAATTTATAAAAAATGAAAAATAAAAATATAAAAAACTAATTAATTTATAGGAAAATTATTAAACGAAACCGTTTTTAATTAATAAAAAAAGACGAAAAAAATACGGTTACGAAAAATGTCGAACTATTTAAAAATTAATAACTTAAAATATTAAAATTTATAAAAAAGAATATTAAAGTAAAAATCCCGAATAATTAATTAGAAAATTACGTTGTCGTAAACGATAAGGATATAAATAAAAATAATGAATTAATTAAAAAAAAGTAATACGTTTAATTACAAAAAATGAAATATAAAAATATTATTTCCGAACAATTCCGTTATATTACCAAAACTTAATAATTTTACCATTAACCGAAAAATTTTCTTTTAATTAATCGAAAAATTACAAAAATAAAATTAGTAATATAATTTTCGAATAATAGTTAAAGCTTATTCCCGGTAATCTTTTAAAATACTGAATAATTATTATCGTTTAAGTCTTTAACGATTTATAGCTTTTTTAAAAATTAGTTTTAAAAACCTTAAACCGATTATTTTTAAACGTATACTTATAACCCTTAATAAACCTAATATAATTACCGTAAAAGTTTTTAACGAAACCTGGAATTAACCTATAATTAAAACAGAAAATATACCGGATTAATTAGGATTTTTTAAACCGTAATATCATTTTTCGCATAATTTATAAAGTACTAAATTAAATATTTTATATATTTAAATAAATAACATAATAACATAACGAAAGTTTTTAACCAATAATAATATAAATTAACTTACAAAATTTAAATAATTAATTTCAACGAAAATAATATGTATCTTGAATTTATTTTTAAAAATAAATATTTTAACGATCGGAAATTACGTATTAATTACTTTGTTAAAATTCGCGTTAATAATTCGTTGTTTTAAATATTAACTTTTTACTAAATCGAACAGAAATATAATTAATATAATTTTTAATATTTGTAATTAATTAATATTATATTATTAAATATAACAAAGAAAAATTTACTTCGAAATATTTAAAAATAATACGGGTTATTATAAAATATTAATTTTAATAATTAAATAATTTATCGGTTCCGTTAAATTTTATACGAAAAAAAAAACTAAAATCCCTTAACTTATATATAATCCAGGTAACCGATTAATAATACGAAAAATATAAATTGTAAATGCCGGCGATAGAATAAATATGTAAGGTTGTTGGGTTTAAGCCGTATTATCCAGGCTGAGCTAAAGATACGAAGTAATTATATTAATAATTAATACGATAAATACTTTACCTAGTATTTTCGAATACGGTAATTATTAATGGTTTTTACGGTGATAATAGATTATACGTTTCGGTTACGAAAAGCCTTATCCCGAAGCCGATTGCGTAATGCCGATAAGTTTCGACCTTGATAAATCTTATATTTTCTGGCTTTACGGTTTGGCAGGGGGAATTTCCTGGAATGTAATGACTTAGAAGATGTTAAGTTTTTCGCGGTAAACCTTAAGTCCGTATAAGATAATTGCTTTGCGACTTTTTACCAGTTTTACGATTTTAACCTTAATCGATTTTACGATTTTTCGAATTTTTATTAATTAAAATAGCTGAAATATACCGGGTAATTCCTATTATAAAATACCGGTGTTCCGTGATTATAAAGTTTTTACGGAGAACGTTTTTTTTAAAGTTCTTAAGTTTAATAAAGTTTTAGGACGAGTTAAAAATATCGATATTTCCGTCGATTTAATTAATTTTTTTTAAAAAGATCGGATTTTGCTTTTAATTTTCGGATACGATTTGATTTATATAAATAAAAGTAATTAAAAGTTGGACGACTTTATAGTGGAAAATATTAACCGTATAAAGGAATTATAGGGAAAGTTGGATATAGGCGGTAAAGGGCTTAAAAATTTCGAAGTTTAACTTTTAGTTCGATACGAATTAAAGAATTACGAACGATAATTTATCCGGCTGTTCCGGATTGCGAAAACCGTTTAAAATTCGGTTAAAAATAGTTGTCGATAAGGGTATAACAGGGCAGTTTATAAAAAAGTTAAGGCTTGGTAAAATTTAACAACCGATATTACAATCTATCCATTTATTCAATTTTGTTCCACGGTTACGTCTCCTCTAGGGAGAATAGAATAAGTATAATAAAGAAATATTTCTAAAACTAGAACCAGAAATTATAAATATTAATCGACAAGTACTAAATTATTCCATAATACTAATAACGGGTATCGGACTTTTTTCGATCGATTTTATTATATTAAGGATAAGGAAATAAGGTTTAAATAACCGAATGTTATATATAATTAAAGTTTTAACAGGTATTCCTTTATTATTAATAGTTATATTATAATATTAATATTAAAAAAAACCAGTTTATAAATAGATATTTAACGGTACATAAATTTCTAAGGTTTACGGGTATTACCATGATTATCTAGAAATTTAATACCTTAATTAAGCTTTAAAACTTTATTAATACGACAAATAATAAATTTAATAAAAATAAAATAATTTAATATTAGCAGACTTTTCTTATAATAAACGGATATAATATTTAATTACTGGAAATTACGATTAAACTTAATAACAGGATCGGCTTTATTTTAAACGTATTTATTTTTTAAAAACAAATATCTTACCGAATTAACAAGTTATTTTAAATTATTATTTACGCAAAAACTTTAAACTTTAAATAGACCTAACGGCTAATAAGAACTTATAATAAAAATAATTAATATAATAAATATATACATATATATATACGTATAAATATTAGAAAAAAAAAGTCGGAAAAAGAAATTAGGATTAAAAGAAATTATAAAGTTATAAAAGAAAAGAAATTACAAAAAAAGTATAATAACGAAAAAGGTATGTATATATACCTGATTTTATAAGTTATAACAACTAACTATACTTTTTTATATAACTTTAAATAAAATTTCCTAGGATTTTTTCCACGTATAAAATTTTAATTAATTACGTTTTTTATTTAGTTTTATCTTTTAACGTTTCCTATATATATATACCTTTAAGTATTTATTAATTATATCTCTAGCATTTATATATTTATATATTTATATATACAAGGTCGTTAAATTTAAGCCGTATTATCCAGGCTAAGCTAAAGATATAAAGTAATTACACTAATAATTAATACAATAAATACTTTACCTAATATTTTCGAATACGGTAATTATTAATGGTTTTTACGGTAATAATAAATTATATTTCGGTTACGAAAAACCTTATCCCGAAACCGATTATTACGTAATGCCGATAAATTTCGACCTTAATAAACCTTATACCCTTTAACTAATTTAACAGGGGAAATCTTAATAATTTAAAAAATATTAAATTTTTTACGGTAAACCTTAAATCCGTATAAAATAATTACTTTACAACCTTTCGCCAATTTCACAATTTCTTTAATTTCGATTAATTTTAAGGCTTTTTAAACCTTTATTAATTAAAATAACTAAAATATACCGGCTAAATCCGAATATAAAATCCCAATACTCCGTACCTCCGAAATCTTAACGGAAACGATTTTAATTAAATTACCCGATTTAAATAAAATAATCGGCCGAATAAAATATATTAATACCTCCGTCGATATTAATAACTTATCCGAAAAAAATCGGGTTTTATTTTTAATTTTCGGATACGATTTAATTTAAAATAACGGAAATAATCGGGTTTTACGCAAATTTATACCAAAAAATATCCAATTTATAAAAGAATTACTAACAAAATTAAAAAATAACGATAACGGGCTTAAAAACGTTAAAGTTTAACTTTTAAATCGATATAAGCTGGAAAATTACAAATAATAATTTATCCGGTTACTCCGGATTGCGAAAACCGTCCAGAATTCCGTTAAAAATAGTTGTCGATAAGGGCTTGCATAACTGGGCAGTTTGAAATCACCTTGAAGTAAGACGCCTATAAGGTTAGGGTTTGGTAAAGCTTAGCAACCGATAATATAATCTATCTATTTGTTTAATTTAGTTCCACGATTACGTCTCCTTTAGGGAGAATATATTTTTATATATATAGCTTTTATTTATAAATATTTACTTAGATTTATCTTATTAATACCTATATCTTTTAATTAGTTTCGTACTAAATATTATAATATCCTCGTTTAAAAAACGTTAAATAAAATCTATTTATTATATTTTAATAAAGTCGTTAAATTTAAGCCGTATTATCTAGGCTAACCTAAAAATACGACATAAATATACTGATAATTAATACGATAAATATTTTACCTAATATCTTCGAACATAGTAATTATTAACAATTTGTACGATAACGATAAATTATACCTTAATCGCAAGTTATTATATTTTTATTTTAAAAACTGAAAAAATCAATTAATTTTAATTAAATATCTTTAATTAAACTACTAACGTTTTTATTTTTTTCTTTAATATATATTTTGTTTAAAATTTAATTAGTTCCTTTTTATTATTTTTTTCGATAAAAAAAAACTAAGCTATAAAAACTGTAAAATATACTTCTTAATTATAAAAATAAAACTAAATTTTAATATAATAATATTATTATACGCTTTTAAAAAACCCTTATATTTTTTAATAATATAAAATACCTTGAATTAAAAATATGATTAATTTAATAGATTTTATTATTTATAATTTTACAGAAACTAAATTAATATATATTTATAAAACTAATAATTTTATAACTTATTAAAATTATATCCCGATAATCGAAAGATTAAAAATTATAATTCGGGTATTTATTTTAAACTTCGTATAAATTATAATATATAATATTATCTTTTTGGAAAACCGAAATAAAAAATATTATAACTTTATTATAAAAAATAAAAACAAATTAATTTTAATAATTTATTAATCCGTATTGTAAAAATTAAAACTCCGGTATATATTAAAAAATAAACTTATAAAACATAAAAATCGAAAAAACAATAAAACAGAAGAAAAATAATTAATAACTCTATTACGGTAATTAAAAAATACCTGGAATTATATTTAAAAGTAAATAATAAAAAATACCTAAATATTAGTAACCGGATAAATATTTATTACTGATTTCGGAAAAATTCGAATTATTATTAATATACTTTTTTTCTTTATATATTCCCTACATTTCTAGTAATTAAACTTATTTTTCTTTTTTAATAAATTTTAATTACGATAACCTTTATTTAAAACACGTTACGATTTAAAAGCTAAATACGTATTATAATTACTTTTTGGTAATTAACGCGTTAAAGCTATATTACGAAAAAAAAAATATATAACGTTATATAAATAAATAAATAATATTTATAAAAATATTAGGAAACGACCGGAACTTTACTTTGTCCAAGGATAACCAGGTTAGAAAAAGTATAAAAAAAAGATTAACAATCATTTTCTTAAGGATAAGGTATAAAAAGATAAGGAAAAAGCTAAATAAAGGAAGATATTAATAAAGTAAAAAAAACGAAATCCTAAATTAAAAATATTAAAGAATAAATTACGGAAACGAACTTAAATTAATTAATAAGTTTTTTATATATTTATAGCCTTAAAAAGTTATTTACGGTAAATTATCATTTATTTTTTATAGTAAATCGAAAACGAACTTTATCGTAAAAAAAATTAAAATGGTATAAGATTTAAGGACTTAGTTTTAAGCTAATTAATTAATCCTACTTAGCTTTAAGGTTATTTTTAAAAGCTCTTTTCTTTCGAGCGTAATCCCGTTATTATTTATCATCGTCGACACTCTTTTTTTACGGTTTTAATACCGATTAATATAGATTTGCGTTATTTTATATATTACTTTAACCATGTTTTCGCCCGTGACCGTCTTTTCGGATACCTACTAATTAGAACTAAGTCTCCCCGATTTAATTTACTATGTAATAAAATTAAACGCTTAACGTATTAATATATAAGAAGGTCGACTATATAAGAAAAGTACTTAAGTTTTTTACCTTTTTTACCTTTTAATATTTAAAAAAGATTTTTACTATTAACGTTATAACGCGGTTTATAAAAGAAGTTAAAATAAATTTAATTATTAAAGATAAAAAACCAGATTTTAAAAGGTTATTATAAAAAGTTTTATTTTATATAAGGTCGTTAGGTTTAAGCCGTATTATCCAGGTTAAGTTAAAAATATAAAGTAATTATATTAATAATTAATACGATAAATGTTTTATTTAATATTTTCGAATACGGTAATTATTAATGGTTTTTACGGTAATAATAAATTATACCTTTGTTATAAAAAACCTTATTCCGAAGCCGATTATTACGTAATACCGATAAGTTTCGACCTTAATAAACCTTATACCCTTTACGGTTTGGTAAAAAGAATTTTAAATAATAACTTAGGAAATATTAAGCTTTTTACGGTAAACCTTAAGTTTGTATAAAATAGCTATTTTACAACTTTTTACTAATCTTATAATTTTTTTAACCTTAATTAATTTTAGGGTTTTTTATACTTTTATTAATCAAAATAATTAAAATATACCGGCTAAGTTCGAATATAAAGTTTTAATACTTTATATTTCCGGAATCTCGACGGAAATAATCTCGATTAAATTACCCGACTTAAATAAAATAATCGGCCGAACAAAATATATCGATACCTCCGTCGATATTAATAACTTATCCGACAAAAATCGGGTTTTACTTTTAATTTTCGAATACGATTTTATTTAAAATGGCGGAAATAATCGATTTTTATGTAAATTTATATTAAAAACTATCCGGTTTATAAAAGAATTATTAATAAAATTAAAAAATAATAATAATAGGTTTAAAAACGTCGAAATTTAACTTTTAAATCGATATTAATTAGAAACTTACAAACGATAATTTATTTAATTACTTTATATTATAAAAACGGTTTAAAATTCGGTTAAAAATAATTATCGATAAAGGCATAATTAAGTAATTTGAAATGATTTATAAAATTAAAATTTAATAAAATTTAACAACCGATAATATAATTTATTTATTTATTTAATTTAATTTTACGGTTACGTTTTTTTTAAAAAAAAATTATTCTATTTATAATATTTTCGTAATTATTTTAAAAATCGATATTATAATATATTTTCCCGAACCGATCCCGTTTTTAATTTACAAAAATTAACGGTAATTAATTTTTTTTTTAAAAATTAAATTATTTATTTAAATATATAAACGTTTTATATCCGATTTAAATATAATAAAAATATAACGAATTTATTTTAAATTTAACGTATTATGATATATATCGGAATTAATTAAACGTTTAATAAAATTAAATTATAAAAAAAATTTAAATTATATTTAAATCGAAAAATAAATTATAAAAAATTAATATTAAAATTTAAAATATTTAATATATAAATTTAATTTATTTATTTTATAACAACGCATTATAATATTACGTTAAAAATATTTATTATTTTAATATAAAATTATTAAATTTAAGTTATATTATATAAATTAAATTAAAAATACGAAATAATTATATTAATAATTAATACGATAAATATTTTACTTGATATTTTCGAATACCGTAATTATAAATAATTTTTACGGTTACGATAAATTATATATTTCGGTTTCGAAAAACCTTATTCCGAAATTAATTACTTAATATTTACAAACTTTAAATATTCGTATATTTAAATTAAAAATTTAATTAATAATCGATTTTGGTTTAGTCGACGTTAATTTTTATAAATTAAAAATATTATTAATTTAATAAACTTTATCGTTATATTAGGTTTTTAAAATAAATTCGAAAAACTATATATTATAAAAAATTATTTATAATTAAATTCGATTTTTTTTAATTTAAACGGTTAAGTTTTTTTTTTTTTTTTTTTTTTTTTAAAA
>QJNZ01000893.1:0-36140 GCA_004155055.1 Monosporascus sp. CRB-8-3
CCCATATAAATCCTGATAAGAAGCTGTCCAACAACAGTCGCTGATACGACCTACGGGGTTCGTGGCTCAGTGGAGCTAACAATTGGTCTGAATATCTGACATTTTTATATAGGATTATAATTAAACGATTATTTTAAACCCTGGATAACTTAATTTTAAATGTTACATAATACCGTTACCGGTTTGTAATAATTTCGTTATTTACAAATTAACGTTTTATTTATAAGTTATAAAAATTATATAAATAATGATTACTTTAATATTTTCGATAACGAATTAATTAAATTTATTTATTAATATAATAATTACTTAATTATATTTATTTCGGATAAAATTATTAATTTTTCGGTTATTTTATTAATACCTTTTTTTTCGGAACTGCCGAAAAAATACTAGATTATATATAAAATTTTCGTAATAAATTATGTCGTATAAATATAACGTTTTCGTATTACTAAAGTTTCGAAATATTACGTTAACTTTTCCGTATCTTTTAATCGGATCGAAATTGTTATTTACGTATATTCCGTCGTTTTATATAATTTATTTAAAATTCAAAAATTTATTAATAAAATTAAATATATTTATTATAAACCTTAAGTTTAAAATAAATAAATTTTTTAAAAGTAAAGCGTAATATTTATCGTATTACGTTAATTAAAGATTAAAAAATACGTTACGATCCGTTTTACTCCTTTTAAAAATTAATCTGTTTTTTAAATATTTATTTTTTCCATATTTTTCGATAAACGGTTTATTTCTTCTTTTAAAAATTAATAAAAAAATATTCGGCTTTAAACGTATATTATTATTTTATCGTTAAAACAAAAGTTTAACAAGGTTTTACTAAGGAATATATAATAACATTAAGAAAGTTTATAAAAAAAATTTAAATCCGCTTTATAACGGGTTCCTTTCACCGTAAAAACTATTAATAATTACCGTATTCGAAGATATTAGGTAAAGTATCTATTGTATTAATTATTAATATAATTACTTCGTATCTTTAGCTTAGCCTAGATAATACGGTTTAAATCCAACGACTTTATATAACGGATTCCTTATACGTTTAATTTTTAACGCTTTCGTTTATTACCGTTTCGGTTCGAATAAGAACCTTTATAATTACTTCGTTTTAACTTACGCCCTAAAATCCTTTTTTGCGGTTAAAAATTATTCTTAATTTTTTCCTAATTAAAATCGTTTTAATTAAAAATATTTACGGGTATTCCGTAAAAAGTCGAAAACGTTACCTTAATATTTTTCGACATAAATTATAAATGCAAGGTCGTTAGGTTTAAGCCGTATTATCCAGGCTGAGCCAAAGATACAAAGTAATTACACCAATAATTAACACGATAAATACTTTACCCAATATTTTCGAACACGGCAATTATTAATGGTTTTCACGGTAACAATAGATTGTACCTCGGTCGCGAAAAGCCTCATCCCGAAGCCGACTGCTGGGTCCCCGTAAGCACGCAATTTCTCGACTGATGTCGGCTTAAGAGGCTCACTACATAAATTATAAATAGGTTATAATTTAATAATTTAAAAAATTAACCGTTATTTTTTAATAATTAATTATACCGTTATTAATTTCGGTATTTTTTACAATTTAAAACGTAATTATTTAAATTTTTATAATAAATATTAATATTATGTATAAATTATTAATTTATACGATCGTTATTTTCGTTTTTAAAATTTTATAATATTATCTTTAAGTTATAATTTTTGGTTATTTTATAATTTATTCGTTTCACTTTTTTACCGATTTTAAGGTTTATTTTAACCTTTTACGATACTTTCGTTAAATATTAATTAAAAGTTTATTATTATATATTTTACTAGATTTAACTAATTTAACGTAATATTTCCGTAAGTTTTTTCTTAAGAAAAATTTATTTTTTTAATCGTTAAAAATATTAATTCTAAGATTTATTTTATAAGGTCGTTATTATTTTTTTCGGAAAATATCATACTTATAATTTTTATAAATATTTGCCGTATAATCTTAATTATAAGCTTATCTGCTTTCGGTTATTATTTTAAGAGTATTCGTTAAATAACTAGTATAATCGATTTTTTCGTAAATTTTTCCGAAAAATATAAATATAATTAAAAAACCGCTTGGAATATTAGTTCGTATTATATAACGAATTCGTTACTTTAGATATAAAGTTATATTAGATTTTATTAATTTAATAAATTACGGAAATAATTAAATTAAATCGATATAAGCCTATATATTAAAAACGTACGTTTTAACTTAAAATTCGCTCTTAAAGCGGTTTTAATTTTTAGGTTTGTTATAAATAATAAAAAACGTTAACGATACCGTTATTATTATTATTATTAAAATATACGAATAATTATTATTAATATAGAGTTTATATCGTTTTAATAATAATTAATTAATTAATAATAACGCGAATTAAACGAATAAAACTTTTAATTATTAAATATAAAAGATATTAATTGTATTATTATAAAGATTTGCTATTTTTGCAGTGAACCTTTTGCTATTTCTGCAATGGCCCCACTTTTACCTGACATATACCTAACATACCTGCCAATTTGCACCTAGTTTTCCCTTAAAAACCCCTTTATGCAAAATACACCCATTTTTAATTAATTTATTAAGGTATATTTTTATTAATAAAACTTACAATAAACTTTAGTTATATTATAATAATATTTCCTAGAATTAACGCGTTTTAAAGCGTTTTAATACCTTTACAATTTTATATAACAGTTAATTATCGTTAATTAGGTTAATTGCATTAGTTATAGCCGAGTTAAGCATTTATCTAGGGTCCAGGGCAGCCGTAGCGGTTGAGGTTATTGTTACCCTAGGTGCTGTAAACGGCGCAGGTGCTGTAAACGGCGTAGGTGTTGTAAACGGCGCAGGTGTTATAGACGGCGTAGGTGCTGTAAACGGCGCGAGCGCCGATGAAGCTGTAGATACTGTTAACGGTGTTGTTGTTGTTGTTATTGCTGCTGTTACGAAGCTTTGAAAAAATTAAAGGAAATTAAGGAGTTGCAATTGCAATTGCAGCTGTAGTTGCGGCTATATATAATTGTGTTGCTAGGTGGCGGCGGTATAGCAGGTGGTAGCAGGTGTAAAAAGTGGGACCACTGCAGAAATAGCAAAAGGTTTACTACAGAAATAGCAAATCTTACTATATTAGGTTAAGTTACGTGTATTTCTCGTACGCGTACAGCTTTTCCGCAGCTTAGCAACGGAACATATATCTTCCGATTAAAGGGAGCCTTTCCGTATTTAAGGTGCGTTTAGCACCCCTTGCTAGCTGACATCAGCTGTCAGCTAGCAGGGGGTACTAAACGCACCCCATATACGGAAAGGCTCCCTCTAATCGGAAGATATATGTTCCGTTACTAGGCTACACAAAAGCTGTACGCGTACGAAAAACATACGTAAATTAACCTAATACAAAAATATAATTAATATCCCTTATATTTAATAATTAAAAGTTTTATTCACTTAATTTACGTTATTATTAGTTAATCAGCTATTATTAAAACGATATAGGTTATATATTAATAATAACTATTAATATATTTTATTAATTATAATAATAACGGTATCGTTAACGTTTTCCGTTATTTATAACGAACCTAAGAACTGGAACCGTTTTAAAGGCGAATTTTAGGTTAAAGCGTACGTTTTTAATATATAAGATTATATCGATTTTAATTAATTATTTCCGTAACTTATTAAATTAATAAAACCTAATATAATTTCGTATCCGAAATAACGAATCCGTTATACGATACGAATTAATACCTTAAACGGTTTTTTAATTATATTTATATCTTCCGGAAAAACTTACAAAAAAATCGATTATATTAATTACTTAACAAATACCCTTAAAATAACGACCGAAAATAAATAAACTTACAATTAAAACTTTACGGCATATACTTACAAAAATCGCAAATATAATACTTTCCGAAAAAGTAATAACGATTTTACAAAATAGGTTTTGGAATTAATATCTCCAGCAATTAAAAATATAAATTTCTTTCTAAGAAAAAACTTACGGAAATAATACGCCAAATTAGCTAAATCCGATAAGGTATATAATAATAAGCTCCTAATTAATACTTAACGAAAATACCGTAAAAAGTTAAAATAAATTTCAAAGTTAACGAAAAAACTAAACGAATAAATCGTAAAGTAATAAAAGATTATGGCTTAAAAATAGCGATATAAGGTCCTAAAAACGAAAACGACGATTATATAAATTAACGACCTATATATAACATTAGCACCTATTATAAAAACTTGGATAATTACGTTTTAAATAATAAAAAAAGCCAAGATTAATAACAATACAATTAATTATTAAAAAATAACGGTTAACTTCCTAAATTATTAAACCATAACCCATTTACAACTTATATCAAAAAATATTAAAGCAACGTTTCTAACCTTTTATAGGACACCCGTAAACCCCTTTAATTAAAATAATCCTAATTAAGAAAAAACTAAAAATAACCCTTAACCGTAAAAAAGGACCTTAAGGCGTAAATTAAAATAAAAAAATCGTAAAAGTTTTTATTCGGATCGAAACGGTAATAAACGAAAGCGTTAAAAGTCGGATATATAGGGAATTTGTTATAAAACGTATTTAAGCTTTTTTTATAAGCTTTTTTAATACTATTACGTATTTTTTAGCAAAACCCCGGCAAACTTCCGCTTTAACGATAAAATAATAATATACGTTTAAAGCCGGATATTTTTTAATTAATCTTTAAAAGAAAAAATTAACCGTTTATCGAAAGGTATGGAAAAAATAATTATTTAAAAAATAAATTAACTTTTAAAAAAAATAAAACGGGTTTTAACATATTTTTTAATCTTTAATTAACGTAATATAATAAACGTTACACTTTACCCCTTAAAAAATTTATTTATTTTAAACTTAAAATTTACAATATATATCTTTAACTTTATTAACAAATTCCTAAACTTTAAATAAACCGTATAAAATAACGGGGTATACGTAAATAACAGTTTCGTTCTAATTAAAGGGTACGGAAAAATTAACGTAATATTTCGAAACCTTAGCAATACGAGAACGTTATATTTATATGACATGGCTTATTACGAGAACTTTATATGCAACTTAGTATCTTTCCGGCAGCTCCGGAAAAAAGGGTACTAGTAAAATAACCGAAAAATTAATAATTTTATCCGAAACAAATATAATCAGGTAATTATTATGTTAATAAACAAATTTAATTAATTCGTTATCGAAAATATCAACGTAATAACTACCTATATAATTTTTATAATTTATAGATATAACGTTAACTTATATATAAAGAAACTATTACGGACCGGTAACGGTACTATATAGCACCTAAGATTAAGATACCTTAAACCCGAAGTAATTGCCTAGTTACAATTTTATATAAAAAGAATACGCTTGAAAAGTTTTATAACAATCGAATATTAAATATATAACAAAACGAAAACTAAAAGGCAAATACGTTACAAATTAAAGAAAAAAACTTTCCGATTAGGATAAAAAATCGTTATCGATTTTACAAATTTCGAAAAAAACCTTAAAAGATATAAATACGTTATGTTTACGATTAACAGGTACTTAAGCTTTATTTAAAATATCTATCTTAAAAACCAAGAGCAAAATACATTAATTATAACGTTTAAACATTTTTTAAAAATCTTAAAGAACCAAAATAAAGTCTTTCTATAAGTAATCAAATACAATAACGAAATTTTAAAAAATTACTAACTTCGAGATATATTATAATCGCTTTTTTTAAATATTAAATTTAAACCCTTAACACCGCATATTTAGGCCCAAAACAAGGATGTAAAGTGTTTAAAAGGTATAATTTAAAAAAAAGCGATTATAATGCAAAATAACGTTAAATTACTTTCGTTTTTAATTATATATATCTTTAAAGCAGCAATATATTTATATAACCGTACTTTTAAATACGCATTTTTTTGATAAAGCTTATATAAAGTTTACTATATTTACTTAACATATAAAGACGGTATTATAATACTTAATTAAAAGCTTTAATAAGCTTACTTACAAGCATATAACTATATAGCCTATACTATAATAACTATAACTATAAAAAAAACAAAAACTTTAAAAATTAAATTTTAAAATATAAATTAATTTTTTAATTAATTACCGATTTACGAATATTTAAAAGATATAAAATCCGTTAATTAATAAAGTTATTATTATTCGAGACGTATAATTTAACAAAAAGGTTACTTTTTTAAATAATATTAAAAACTTAAAAAATAATTTTCTATACGTAATAAAAAAAAGTTACAAAAGTTATTCTAATAGATAAAAATACCTAATTAAAATAATAATTATTTAATTCATATATAAAAAATAAAAATAAAAACTTAAACGGAATAATTTAATTACTAACTAAATAAAAAAAAAATTCCAGAAAGGTACTAACGTAAAAGATATACGGGATAAGGAAAAATAAGCCTGTTCGTAAAGAATTAATTACTTTTATATAACCGTTATATTCGAATTATTTCCGTCCCTTAAACTATTACTGTTATTAATATTTACCCTAATAACTATTACGATTATTACGCCGACGAAAAAAATAAAAGTAATTTTAGGTTTTTTTTATATTGTTTAATTTAAAATAACGGTAAAAGACGAAAGTATTTTACAAGTAATAAACGTAAGCCCCTTATATATTCCGTACCAAGAAAATATTATTCGAAACGAATATAAAATATAGAAAATTGTATTTAATATAAAACGTTTAATTTTTTTTTATAAATACGTACGATAACCGGCCGGTAAATTACGAAAATTTAAAAAAGTTAATTACCCGAAATACGCGTTATTTTAATCGGAAAAGTAATAATACCTTAATATATAAAAAAATATTAAGGTTGTAAAACCGGGTATATAAGTATAATTTACCGTTACCGCCGTAAGGTTATAAAAAGCTAAATATATATCCGTTAAAAAAGATATTTCGTAAAGCTGAAAGGGTTTATTTACAAAATTACAAAAAAATACGATTTTGGGAAATAATTAATTAATTTTTTACTAAAGGGAAATAGGTCTTAAAATATATATAGGTATACGTTTATAAATTTAATAAATATGGTTAGTTATAAAAATATAAAATACGTTTTGTCGTATAAAGTAATTAATAATTAAAAAACGTATATAATAATATATACGTATTTACTTTAACTGGAAAATTATTTAAAACTTTAATCATTATAACGGTTAAATTTAACCTAAAATTTAAATAATATAACGCTATTAACGTTTTCGTTAACGTTAATTTACCTTACGAAATATATATAAAAACGTTTCCAGAATATCTTTAACGTAAAAAGATTTTTTTAATTAAAAAGGTTTTATATGACTTACGGGAATTGCCGTTATTATAACAGAAAGATTTTACCGAAACGTTTAAAAAATTAAGATTTAACCTTATTTTTTATAAACCTTGTTGTTTTATTTATTAAAAGGTACTTATCTTTTTCTTTATAAATGATATTATTACCGTATATTATAAAGAAAACTAAGACCTTATTAATTAATTAATTTAGCAGATACGGGAACGGTATACCTTTATAAGGAATAAGGATTTATAATGGTTTTTCGGTATCGAAATAATTAAAAATAGATTTAATAAGAAAATCTAGTTATTTTAATTCGATTTTATAGATAAGTTGGTTAATTTAATTTTTTAAAAATATTTATAACTAACGTTAAGTTATTACCGAATTTTAACTTAGTTTACTTAAATTTTGTTAACAAATACCAGAAAAAAATCGGTTTTATTTTTTACGTAGCGATTAATACGTAACCCGATATATTTTTTATTATATTCCGATTTGCCTGTTTTAATTTAAACCTTAATAACGTATATTACAAAATTATTAATCGAATTATACTATATTTAATTAGAATTAGAACGTTAACGTTATAGTTCGGAGGCGAAAATTTATTAAATATTTAAAATAACGTTTTTTTCGTGGATAATATAATCGATTGAAAAAAATTTTAAGTTTATATTATAAAATTATTTGGAGGAATAATAAGATAACGGGCGAATAAATAGAATATAGTAATTATTTTTATAACCGAAACGGAATTATTGTTTTTTACGTAGGTTATAAAAAAAGCTTTATTTAGTTTTCGATTAATTAAAAAATTAGGAATTATTTTGGATATTAAATTATTAAATATATAGTACGATAATTAATAAATTATACGGTTTGTTAATACCGACGTTGCTTTGTTATAGATAAAGTTATAATACGTAAATATATATAATTATTGGTTATAAAAAACCGTAAAAAGGGATTTAATTAAAGTGGATTATATGTTTACGGGCGATATATTAATTAATGGATTGATTAAAATTTTGTTATGTAAATTATTTAAACATTTTAAAAAGTAGTTAGAATTAGTAAATATTACGGAAGCTTTTAAATAACGGAGGAATACCTTGCGAAAAATTTTAAAAAAGGAATTAGTTAATTAGAAGGATTTAATTATTAAAGGAAAGGTTAAATAAAAAATTATAACTTTAAGAAATAATAATATGTAACGATTAACGCTATAAATGCTTTAGGGTGTTAAGGGGGTATATTAGTTAATAAAAGTTGTTAAACGTATCCTATATACGGAAAGGTTCCTTTTAATCGGAAGATATATGTTCCGTTGTTAAGTTACATAAAAGCTGTATGCGTACGAGAAATATACGTAAGTTAGCCTAATACAAAAACATAACTGATGTCCCCTATATCTGACATCAGCTGCTCTCCCGATTTCAGTTATAGAGCTACATATTCAAGGAGATATTTGTCAGATAAGTAGCGCAATAAGTGCGCACTTATCAATCCAGTCTTTTGGTGCAGTGGCTAGCTGACAATATTCACCACCCAAAACACGCATTAAGATTCTTTCGTTCCCCAGTTAAGTCTATAACAGCTATATGCAACTACTTCAGTGCGTGATGATGATGATGATAATGATAATGATTGTATTTAACGTGGGGGACGTCCCTTATTAGAGCAAACCACGCCTCCCAGAGCCATCGCATCGCAAGATTGTAGAGGTATCAGTGTCTAAATACAAGTCAGATCCGCTTACGTGCCCATCCACGCTATTGCGGTAGCTGGGTGTCATGATCCAGCTTTTATTCTGTTATTGCCCCCTCTCTTGCGCAATGATCCAAAGGTTTCCCACCTCAACCGTTCCCCAAAGTCCCAACAATTCACCGGCAACTTGAACGGGCACCTAAGCTCTAGCTCCTCCTATGCGCCTGCTTGGTCGTACGGTTCACCAGCACCTAATAATGGCCGTGTCGCGAGCTCCTCTCGTCGGTCGTCTAGGTACTGTAATTTCGGCTTCGGAGCTCTCCTCGAATCGTCGCTCTAAAGGGGACTGTATATTTCCGCGGTGACCACGTCGGAAAAGGTAAAGTCCTCGCCCATTTTCGTCAGGCTCTACGACGGCAATGGGCACGACGGATCGTGGCGCGACGATGGTAACGACTTCCCAGGTAGCTCTGTTTCTGTAATTAGGCTCTCCAGTCGGCCCCAGCAGAGATTACCCCGTTAGCCATCGTGCGCACGTATGGTTTTCGTCATTGTCGCGAAGTTAAATTACTGTCCGAGGGCGAAAAATTTATCGTGTTAAGGCCACGATGGGGCCCTTGGCCGCGTTTAGTATGTTAAATGGCCATTTCGCGGGTGCCAAACTTCACGCTCTAACAACGCACTAACAGCGCGTGCCAAAAGAAAAAGTTGAAGCGGGGAAGTTTACTTCAGTACGTGATACAGAGTCTCATACTCGTTTTTGAACTTATAAAATCGGGAACAACTAGATTGTAATAGATATAAGAAATTACAACCAGGCTTTTTATTAACAAAGATAACAGGTTTAAACAGTGGCTGGTATAACACAGCTACTTTATTATTGTTGTTATTATTTAACGCTAAGGAAACAACTATCTCTGTAGCTGCTCCGGAGCCTCCCTAGGGGCATAAGGGGCTAGGCTAGGCTTTACTCTATATAACAGTATACAGACACCCATCTAACAAATCTAGTCCGAAGATATATCGCTAAAGGCGATCCGAGCTGCAACCTCCCTGCGGCCAAGTAAGGGTAGTTTTCAACTTCCATTTTTCCATTATTATGTAAATCCTAGGAGATTCTGTCCTCGCCGAGGCCTTTTTAAGCCGTATATACTCCGTTCCGGAGAACTCCGATTTACGCGTTATGGCATATATTAAGTGTAATAAATAAAGAAAATCCTATAAGTTAAAAATTAAGAAACAGTTTTTTTGCCCTTAACTCCGTTACTAACCCCCCGCTTATACCTATATTTTTTTTCTCCCTTATATTACCCCCTTTTTATTTCCTTTTTTAATAAAGGCAGATATGATTATAAAAAACGGTTATTTCGAGGAATTCCTTAAAGTTCAAAGGATTACTTATTAATATTTTTAAATATAACTCCTATTTTTTTAACTTAAATCGTTAATTAAGTTTATGCGGTTATTAATTAAAGGTAACCTATATATTTCTATAACGTATTAAATATTTATAATCCTTATTTTTCTTATATAAACACTTTAATTTCGTATTTAGGTATTTAAATTTACGGTAATATTACGTAAAATCCCTATATTTAACGGGTAATTTTCGTTTATTATTTAAAACTTATACGAAAAACGTTAAAACGTTTTATTAAATATTATTTATACCGTAAGCAGGTCGGAGTTCCCGAAAATTATATATATTAAGGTAATTTTCTAAATCCGCAAAATTATTTTCGTTATTAAAATAAATATTCGTTAAAAAATATCGATATATTAACTTATTTTAATATTAACTTTTTTTCCCGCAAACGCGGTACCTTAAGGTTTAATTTACAGCAACCGTAATATTACGCTTCCGTACCGTATAACGCCGTAAAAATTACGTACGGTATAACCGCTTTACGAAAACTAATAGTTAACAAGCTGTATTTAATATTGGCCAAATTACGGAAATGTTAAGCAAACGTTATAACTTTGTCGGCCTATTTCGTTACGTATTTTTTAAAAGTAAATTTTCGGTCGAATTATATTTTTAATTACTTAAATATTAGGGTTTTTTTTTTAGCTTTTTTCTAACTTTCGGACCGGTTAAATAATAAAATGATCGTTAATTATTATTAAAGGATTATCTTTATTTTTTTTCCTAATAATATAAATTATTCCGTATTTTTTCGAAGCAAAAAAAAACTTTATTATCGTTTTTTTATTAAAGAACGTATCGTACGTCCTCTATTAAAATCTTACGTTTTTTTAAGAAACCGTAAAATACGGTATAAATAAAAATTATTTACGTAACCGAAACGTAATATAAGGTTTTATTAAAATAATTCTGCTAAATATAATATATAAATCACCGGCAACTAAAACAAGCTTTAAAATATACCGTATTATATTTTCTTATATCCGTAATTATTTTTTCTACACGTATTTTAACGATTTTATTCGTAAAAAAAAAATTTCCGTTAACTATAAAACCTTTAACAATTATTCCGGCACTTTATCCGTTTTAACAACTTACGTTTAAATAAAACGTCGAACGTAACTTATACGTCTATTATAATTATTAGTACTTTTTAGCCAGTAATAAACGCGTTATACGTTTTGTATACGAAAAATATTACCAGGTTTCTTATTATTCGGGGTTTTTAATAACAGCCTTGATTATAGAAAATTTAAAATAATTACGTAATTTAATAAGGTATTTTAATAATAATATATAATATAAATAATTATAAAATAAGTTAATAAAAATAAATAATCTGATATATAATCGAATATAAAGGGAAAAAAATTAAGTAAAAATAATTAAAAGTATTCGAAATCGAAAATATATAAACTTAATATTTATATCTTAATATTAAATTAGGAATTTATATTTTAAACGGTTTTTTTTTCGAATTTTAATAATTTATAACGAAATTTATCGTATAAAACGTTTAAGTTTTTAACGTTCGTTAATTTATCAAAATCGATATATAGGAATTTAAATTAATGTATAAAAGGTAAAATGTTTAAAATAAAATTACCTTTTAATCTTTTTCGAAAAATATAAACCTATTAAGCGCTTAAACCGTACCAACTTTAAAGCGTATAAAATTTAAGATGTATAAGGTTTAATAAAGTTTATTAGGCTATATTTTCGACCCTAGTTTCTTATTATTTAAGGCGTAATTCGAAACGCATTAGATTAGTTATAAGGTATAAGAGATTATATCGCTTTTTAAAGTTCTAATTCGATAGAGAACGGGTTAATAAAGATAAAGGTTAAACGTCCTTTACTTAAAGAGAAAGTTAATGTTTTCGGCGGTACTTTAAGGATTAAACCTAAATTTTAATTTTAAGCCGGTTTATATACCGTTTATGCTTAAACAATAATATAATTAAATTATTAATATACCATAGACTTTTACTTAACCTAACGTTAATTTTCTAAGCTAAATATATGCTAAATTTTTATAATTCTTGCTCCGGTCTTTTAAATTACGGCTTATAATTTCCAATAATAAATCATCTTAGGGAAGTAAGCCTTTAGTTAATAAATATACTTTGTCTAAAGAATAGTAAAGCAGCTTTTACGGTATTTGTAAACCCTTAGAAACGGGCCTAAATCGATTATTTCGTAATATTTAATATTTTTGCTTAAATTAAATCCCGGAAAGTGCCGTTTATAAGGCATAAAGGGCAGATCCTCTAACGTTATAAGAACAGGTTAAATCTATTATTTGTAAAAGTTTATTATTCCCCTTTAAAATATCGGCATATCTAATTATAACGTTTTATAAAGTTAAAATAAGGAATCGTAAATATCGTAAGCTAGGATTAAACGGTTAAAATATATAAATTAACGCTTAATAACGTAATTATAGTTATAATTTTCGAACTTTTAATAATAATCACATCTAATATATAAAAATGCCTTTAAAAAGTTAAGCAAATTTAGTTAACGAACGATAAAATCGTTATTACTAACCGGAAAATTTATTTATTATTTCAGAATATATTTATTAAAACTATTAAAATATTAATTTAACTGTTATAATTTAGTAAAGCTTTATTTACCGCGTAATTTTTAATATAGAAATTTAAACGGTTAAAGAAGTTTTTTATCTTCTTAAAGTTTTATAATATATTTTAAATAATTATTAGCTATTATATTATTATTCAATTCGTTAATAAATATATTTAATTTTAATAATTTCTTATAAAATTTTATTATATTTAATATTTTAAAGGATATAATGTAATAATTTAATAATTAATATTAATTAATTCGAAAAGTACCGTTATAAAAATAAACTAAACGGGAATTAAAATAATTAGTATTTCCCCGGTAGTAATAAATATATCCTATAAGGTAAATATAAACGGGTCTATATTTAAAAATAACTATATTAACGTAATTTACTGTTTTAAAAACGGTACCTAACCGTCCTTATCTTAACGTTTTAATCGTTTCCTTTTATTAACAGTCGATATTTTATTATAAGTTGTATTTATTATAAGTTAAAAAGAATTTATATTATAATATTAATATTTAATGATTTGTATTTTATTATATATCCTTAATTTTTTATAAACTTAACGTTTAATAAAATAACAATTATAAAAACGACTTTATTTAATAGTAGAGATTTGCTATTTCTGCAGTGGTCCCACTTTTTACACCTGTCACCACCTGCTATACCGCCGCCACCTGGCAACACAATTATATGTAGCTGTAATTATAGTTATAATTGTAATTACAATTACAACTCTTTAATTTTCTTTAATTTTTTTAAAATTTCGTAATAATAATAATAATAATAATAACAATACCGTTAATAATATTTATAGTTTTATCGGTATTTGCACCGTTTATAACATTTAAGGTAGCGATAACCTTAACCGTTACGGCTGCCCTGGACTTTAAATGCCGTTAATAAAAACTTATTATTATTACGTATTATTTTTAATACGTAACAAGTTATTTCGAACTAGAGCTAGGTATATAAATACCTAACTTAGTTATAATTAATAGATTAATTTAATTAACGATAATTAACTGCTATATAACATTATAAAGAGGTTAAAACGTTTTAAAGTACGTTAATTTTAAAAAATATTATTATAATATAGCTGGAATTTATTATAAATCTTATTAATAAAGGTATACCTTAATAAATTAATTAAAAATAAGTATGTTATATATAAGGGGGTCTCTAAGGGAAAACTAGGTGTAAACTGGCAGGTATGCCAGGTATATACCAGGTGGAAGTGGGGCCACTGCAGAAATAGCAAAAGGTTCACTGCAGAAATAGCAAATCTCTAATAGTATTGTCCAAATTTTATGGGAGTGAGGTTTACGTGAGTAAGCTCATTTTGTGGGTCGCGCGTGGCATGGAGGATGCCATTTTTGGATCCCAAAACCTCCAGTCTTGGAGGTTTCTATACCAAGTAGGCATCATTTATATGCAAAATTAGTCCCGATTGCGCCGGTCATACGGCCATAGACATCGGAAGCACTCGGATTGCCCGGTACTCGCACGGATCATCGCGTGTATGTGGACATTCCCGTGGCCAGCTCCTTGGCGGGCAGCTACACCAGCACCGACGCCGGCTTGGTATCCATTAATGCCACCAGCTTCGGCATGTGTGGACCTGGTATGCCCACGTTGTTCACCTTCTCTAGAGCAACTCCCCGGCCGCGCTGTTATTCCTAGTCGAGACTAACAAGATCGGTGAGTGTCTTAACTGGAAAAAGCGGCGCTTCAATCAGCAACGTCCTGTTCCAGCGCAAGATTAACGACGCTGTTGGGAACGCCGCGGTGGGTGCGCGAGTGGAGGACGTATTCGTGGAGAGTACGAGTGGTGCCAGAAAACGGAACGAAGGTCTTGGGCATCGCATTGCTTGTGCTGTTGGTCTCAGTGTCTGTAGCCACTCCCATGTAGAATGAGCTACTGTGCCTTTTGTGAGAATCATCAAGATGGTGCAGAGAGCTGAGGCTTTTGAAGAGCTCGGAACAATACGCCGGGGTCCCCAGGCGGTAATTGAGAAGCACATTTAAAGCCATCCATCGTGTTCGTCCACTACCTGTAACCCGCCTACTCTCACCCTTTGCTGTGAGAGGTGTTGTGAGTACCAGGGGCCTTTGAGAAAGAAAGCCGAATTATTCGTTTACAACCTGTTTCCGTCAGAAACCATCTATACCGAAATCCAGCCTTTGATTAATGCAGGGGATTGGATAGAGGAGCATTCTTGACCCCCCTGCAAGAAGAACAACCGTACTCAGGTGATGATGCAAGGCGAGAGTGGACTTAAAACCCGTTTGGCTATTCTTAAACTCAGTACAGTGAGGGTCCAAAATAACCCGGCCCAACCCCACAACTTTTAGCCATACCCATATTCATCAACAACTTCATTTATACGTATTTTAATCAAATAAAATCGTAAAAATAAACGGGCTTTATCATTATATTCGTCTGTTTCTAAGCTTTAAAACCGTATATACCAACCTTTAGCCTTTTTAACAGCCCGTAGCCGTTTCCCCATAGACGTAATAACCTTTATTATAAGGGTATCCGGGATAACTTCCTACGCTTTATGTAAATATTCGATAAAATGGGCGGTATTTAGTTAATTTTTTTTAAGTTCCTAAAGCTCCGGAAATATGTTTTTTAGATTTTTTTTAAATACAGCCTATATATGCTTAATTGGGTTAAGGTTAAGGCTATATAGTAGCCAGTCCGGAAGGACCTTTATAGCGTTATTTATTAACTAGTTTAAGGATTTTTCGCAGACGTGTATAGTAGCGTTATCTTATTGGAAAAGGTGCTATGGTTTATAAATTGGTAATAATCTTTTACTTAAAGCTTTCCGATAGCTTTAATTATTAAACTTTCGTTTGGAACCGTCTGGTTTTGGAATTAGATTACGTTATATAACGATAAAAAACGTACGGCACCTTTTCCCGTCCGTCCCGATTTATATGCTACCCTAAATTATAATAAATATATTCGTTTTAACGTGGTTTTTGAAATTAACGAATTCCTTATTCCATTTTTCGGACGGAAAACGGAATATTTAAACCGTTAAGCTGTTAAAAAAATTTTGGCAGAAGGATTTATCGGTAAAAATAACCTGGAATTATTAATTAAAAATTATATTAACTTTAACGTTATATACCTGTAACAATTTTTTAAGGTAATTAAGTTAATAATATGCGAAAATATACCTAACTTTCGCCGTTTTTTTAAAAAGTAATATCTTTTTTTAAAATTTTTATTTGCGAAAATTTTGTTTTTTTATAATACGCTTAATAAAAGTAATGCTGATTTTAAATTTTACTATTTCCCGGATGTTTTTATACGCAGCCTTTCGGTTTTTTTTACAAAGCAAAAGAATCCACCTTTTTTGACGTTTCGAAAAGCCCGGGCGATTTTTTTTTTTTTTTCGGATTAAAGGTATAGCCGTTTTTCCAGTTGTTAATAATAAAAATGATAACGGATTTCGAAATTTTAAATAGGTTCGCTAAGCGACGTTGTGGTATCCTAAGCTTATTTGCGGTAACAATGCAAGCCCTTTTCCTGGGAGTAAATTCCTGGCTTTTCTAACAACCGGCCGTCAAATCGGTGCAAAAAGCTTCAAATTCGGCCATGAATTGAAGAAGTTATGAATTTTGGAAAGTTGGGTGTTAAAAAGAGGTGGTTCTGAAAATCGGGTGGCTGGGAAGCTTGGGCCGGATTATTTTGGACCCTCACTGTACCCACACCCCTTTTTGACTATTTCAATAAAGTTGCCTCTAATCCCGTGCCAACGCATGTCTGTGCAAACATGGGTACTTATTAGTGGGATGATAGCCACGTATATGCACCACCGACCCGGAACAGTCGCATTATCAGCAACTCCGTACTTTAGCGGTAAAATAACGAAGCTGCGTGTTCCGGAGAAAGAAGAAATGCTCTCACTGTTGTCAACCAAATATTATAAGTTGAAGAACTTCGGCTAGCTCCTGTTTCGCGGGCTGCCCTTTGTTTATTATAGCCCGGTGATACCACAAATTACGAACTTTAGCGATAGAATATCGATAACAATGGACTTCGGCTACGATAGGCGATGACTTGGCACCTGGAAAGTCCCGAGACAAATCAGCCACAGATCTGTAGGGTCCACCACTAGCGGGTTTCGTGATTGGATAAGGGTACAATAGACCCTGACCGCCCGGGCCGCCCCCTCAACAGAGCACCCCTTTTTTTGAGGTCGCGAACAACAAAGACTAAGAAGGCCAGCCCATCATCTTTGGCCTGCTGCAAAAATTTTGGCATTCGAGGGCAAAAGAAAAACCAACAAAAGCACCACCAACTACTTACTAGCTACTATACACAGCCATGGCTGAACCTCTGCAGGACGAATTATGGCCTTCTTTCGCGCCGGCTCCTGATGAGGAGGCCGGGGCCGGAGTAGACATAGGCAACTACGACGAGACACTCGCCTTTCTGCGGTGCTTCGACACCATGTTCATCGTCGACGACTCGGCGCACATGGAGCCGTACTGGGGCGACGTGGGATCGCTCCTCGAGACGCTCAGCACCATCTGCGCCAAGTACGATCCCGACGGGATTGACATCTACTTCCTGAACCACCGGCCGAAGAGCCTCTTCCCGAGCCGCTCGGTGCGCAAGACCGGGTACCGCGGCATCGGCGGGCCCGAGGCCAAGAAGAACAGCAAGACGGCGAGCTCCATCTTCGCCAACGTGCGGCCGGGCGGCAAATGCAACCTCGGCGCGCGCCTCACCAAGATCCTCGAGTGGTACTGCGGCAAGCTGCGGGCCGGCGAGGAGAACGCCGCGCTCAACCTCATCGTCATCACGGCGGGCGTGTTCGACGACGACGTCAGGACGCCCCTCGTCAACGTCGCCAAGATGCTCGACGAGCTGAGCATGCCCGAGCACCAGGTCGGCATCCAGCTGTTCCAGATCGGCCGGCCCAACGCCTCGGTGCAGCAGACGTTCGAGTACCTCGACGACGAGTTGCACAAGGAGACCCGCACGCGCGACATCATCGACACCACGACGTGGAGTGGGGAGCCGGGGTCGCTGTCCGCGGGCGATCTGCTGAAGGTGATTCTGGGTGCTGTGGTCAAGGAGTTGGATAAGCGCAAGCCGGCGGTGCCCTTGGAGGACGCGACTCGTGTCAAGCGCGTAGAAGACGACGATTGAGTACGTGTTAAAGGGAGCTCTTCGATTTAATATATTCTGGTTTGGCTCCGGGTAATCCCGGATATCTGACGTATTCATCTAAGGCCCTGCTTCTCACATATTAGGCGGGTTGATTAGTCAGTTTGCAAGCACTCCGATGGGTCACAGTACTGCCGAAGTCTTTTCTCCTATCTAATAGCAGTGCACGATTGTTGATCTGTTGGGACCAGCCCCAGAATACGATCGAAAGTGTTTTCAATCCCTGTATCCATCAGTCCTGGACGGCCGTCTTGGTAGCCGCTGAACGCGTCCGTGCCGTGCGCAATGTCCCTTCTCTAGTGCAAGATTGGCTTAGCCTTGCTCGCTAGGATCGTGACCCAGGAACCCGGAGCTAATATAGGCAGGGTTATGATAAGAAACGACTATATCCGCAATGTGGAGGGCGCCGCTTGACCCCTATTCATGGGAAGTATGAGACACATACACAAAGTTAGAAATCTAGGAAGATGATCTCTCGTTACCACTTAAGAAGGAATTAGAGGCAAGATTGTGCGTATGATGATACCGTAAGGGAGTTCGTAACAGACCGCTCGTTCAGCATTGATTTGCGTTGAGTCTACCATACGAAAATGTAAAGTGATGGAGTTTTCGTCGAACGGAAGTGAAACGACTTTTGAAAAGGCTCTTTATACCGCTTCCCCCGTCAGATGACCGCGCGAAATAAGTTTCAGCGACAAGTAGGTTTATTGAAGGTTTATGATATTGCACCCTAAGTTTGGAAGTTTAACAGATCGTGCGGCGCACGAACTCTAGCCGTCCTTAGTGGGGTAGTTAACTCGTTATCGACTGTTCCTCTGTGATCTTGTATACACAAATCTTCAATGCAAAATTTCGACCCAATTGAAACAGGGTCCGAAGGGGTCGTCGCGCTCCTCCAGGAAGGTGGTAAGTTGAATCTTCTGGTGTCGGTTCAATGTGGTTTCACCGCCATCTGAGTGAACAACATCATTATCTACAATCAAGAGACTGCATACATATGTGCTTTACAACACGACGCCCAGAGAAATTAGGGCGTTTATCTAATAGAAATAGTCATGAGAAACACTACATGGCGGCAAGTCATACGAACATAAGAGCACCTGGAAACGTGACATATACGGGAGACTCTAAGAAATATGTGTCTGACGTGAACACCAAAGGGGCACGAAACACATAAAGTATCAGTGGCATCCAAGTCCCATAGGAAGCAGCCCCTGAATATACTTCATTCCCGGATCAGGATGCAGACCTCGAAGTCAGCTGGCAGAACACACAAGCACGCCAACCAAACCACCGGAACCCGATGGCTCTTCTCAACACGCACCCAGGGATCCGCCCTGACGACCTCCGTCGGCGTGGAGCCGCTAGGCGACCCCGCCCAGCGCTCGCAGGCAGAGAAGGAGCGGCTCTGCGCGGAGTATGTTCGTGGCATCGCGCCATGCCCGCGGAGAAAGGTTCCGCCAAGTTAGAAGCCCGAACCTGCACGACGACGAAGGCGGGGGAGAGAGGCTTGAAGCGCGCTCTCGCGGTAGCTTGGGCGGGCATGTACTCCTTCATGATTATGTATGACATGAAATTGTAGGTGGGTAGCCTTAGGAATAAAACCTGCCTGGGCCTAACTACTTAGCTAGTGCTCTGCGCTAGTAGAATACCTCAGTGTCTGCCCCGTTTCCAGATGGGCCAGGTTGGCTACCTGTTCGGGTATACCTACGACCTGATAGATCGCTATTACAGACTACCGTCATGATGGAGACACCTCGGGATGCAATCTTTTTAGGAAAAGGAAGGCGTGAGGGGGTGAGAGAGCCGTTGGAAACCTGTGGTCATCTCTCCAAGCTTCATATCTCTTTGCTTCGGAGCCCCCGGACCCATGGAATCGGAGCTGCGTGTATCCCTAAAGAAGGCAAGATCTCTCTGCGGGAAAGGGGTCAGCTCTTCACTTATAGAGTTACACCCCCGTGGGCATAGGAAGCAGAACACACACCTTTTTTCGGATTTCAGCTATCCGCGCATCAACCAGTATTAGGCACTACAGTGGCGTATAATACACAGCCCCCTTGGATTAGATCACCGATACCCCCAATACTGTGGCCACTTGATTAAACGGCCCGCCCGATGAACTTCGAAAACCTTCCGCGTCAGCAAACCAATATTCGTCGATAAAATTCTTTTTCGGGTATACAAACACTAGAAAACCCCTCTCTCTCTCAAAAAAAAGGAGAAAACCCCTGTTCTAAACCAAGACCGGCGTTTGGTTGGCCCTCAGTCTTGCCGCATCGCTAAGATGGCCCGCTTAGAGGCGTCCTCCTGGACCCAGCCGACGACCACGTTGACCACGTCGTTGACAAGCCTGTCGTAGTGCTCGCCGGGATAGAACAGGCTCGTGTGCGCGCCGACCTCGTCCGTGTCCTTCATGAAGACCTTGACCCACTTGGGGTCCAGCTGGCCGTTGACCTTGTGCGTACTCGGCAGGTTGCAGAATTTCCGCTCCTTCCTCTTCTTCCCGCCGGGTACCCGATACTCCTCGGCGGAAGCCCCTGTCATCGTCCGGATGGGTCCTGGCTTGGGCTCCGCCGGAGCGTCCGCAGCCTCCGTTGCCAGCGCTTGAGATCCCGAAGGAACTGAGACTGTGGAAGCGGTGGTGACGTCTCCTTTCCTCTTGAGTTTCAGCTCTTTCTTCCTTTTCTCTGCCTCCTGCAGTTTTTTCTTTTCTCGCTTGTCAATTGTTTTCTGACGATCTCGTATCGCCTTCTCCCGGGTTTTCACCGCTTGATCGTAAGCTTTCTGTCTCCGTTTAGCCTCTTTCTCAGCTTGCTTTCTTTCATCCTTATTTGTTATATTTTCTGTGTTTGGTATCTCTGGTTTTGGGGGCAACTCTGGGATAACAGGAAGGTCGAGATGTAGAGCCGACACAGCATCGACGAGTTCTGCAGCCGTGTCTGTATCGACAGCTGAAGATCTTGGTGGTGGGAAGGCGGAATCTATCGAACGAGATGGATCCCTGATTGGTTCAATAGGTGAAGTTACCTCGGCCGCTTTCGCTTGACTATTTGTTGCACCATTGGCCGAGGCGCCTTCTTCTTGTTCTTGACCGGATTCTCGGTTTGCATGGCCCGACTCAATGCTTGACAATTTCTTGCTTGGAGGACCGGGGGATGAATTTGCCTCCTGTAGGAGATATGCCTCAGTCTCACCCCTGCTGTGATCTTGAACGGATATCCTGGGGGTCGAAATGTTCGAATATGTAGGGTTCACGGCCTGCGGAGCTTCTAGCTTCCTCTCGGGCTTATTGGGCTTGCGCTTCTTGGGAAAGCCATAACACATAGTATAGTACTGGACAAAGCGGACCTGCCGCGGTCCGTATGGGAATTGTTGCTTCAGATCATCGATGTCTTCCAGTTTGCGAAGGCTCTCATATCGTGACTTTAGACAGTTGAAATCCAGCAGTGTACTCCCGTACTCGAGATGCGACATGAAATGATGAGTGGCCGCATCTATCAGTCCCTCCGCGTGGTGCTTCTTCACGAAATGAACGACATTCTGTACCCATCCCCTATCCTGAAGTCTGACATCATTAGGAAAGGCGGGGTTGAAGTTCGGGTCAAATGTCATAGCCGGGAACGGAAATCCCTGTGACCCTGGTCGCGGCTCGGCCGAAGGCGTCGACACTGCTGGAGTGAGTGCGGAGAAGCCTGAATGAGTCGAGGAGTTGGGAGAAGCAATACCCGATGTCCCTGGGCTCGAATCGAGCTCCGTAGTGGACTCCCTCGCGGGCTTTTGCTTCGGACGAAAAAGACTAGAGATACCGGACATGATAATGCCCGGATGAAGGCCAAGAAAGGGAGCATCTAGGTTGACAGTGCCTAGGATGCGATGGCGGAAGTAGCCCGTGGTGTACGGGGTCCGTGACGGCTATAGTGTGATGAGACACAAGTACGATAACGAGTTGGATGTTTTGCTTACCATTAGCACGATTTCAGCATTCAGAAGCCCGCCCATCGAATGTCCGACGAGGACCACATCGGTAGTGGGGGACTCGTGCGGTTCCAACCACGTGCTGAAATTGTCACGGGCTATGTCAATCGCCTTGTAAGTCTTGTACCTCGGATAGATCTTGGAGTGGACGACATGAGTGTCGGCCAATGCACGCTTAAGAAAGTGATGGACGTGAGCGGGGAACGACTGAAATGAGGTATCAGTCCCCTGGTACCCGTGAATATAGACGACCAGGAGTCGCCGCTTCCCGCTGTTGCGGTACTCTGATGGAGAAGGTACTAAGGACTGGGCTGAGGATATCCGGGGGTCCTTAGGAAACATTCCGGCGTAGCCACCATTAGGCGCCGTGCGGCGGCCGCCATTGGAATTCGGGACTTCCAAGCTCTGTCTGGGTCCGTGTGGAGGTGCGGAAGTCATGTTGGAGCGTATTAGTTATTACAGTATAGATGCTTTTGGTTTGATATGTCCAATGAAAATAGCGTGAATCTACCGGAGTGACATCAGTTACAACAGTAACATGAGTCGCATTCTACGTGTGTGCCTTCAAGCGCGGAAGAGTAAAGAATGAACAGGGTAAAGAGGACCCTGGGCTGGAAGGAGGAGAAAGGGGAACGGAGGATCAGCGGCGGCGATGAGAGCTTGACTTAGTGAAGGGAGGTTTCTATGGAACCTACGTCTATTGGAAGTTGGTTGGGGATGTCATTGATGTTTGTTATTAGCTATTATTATAATAAATCCGATTGAAAACGGGTGGTCAATGGAACTGGCTGCCGCAACAGCTACATACACACCAGAGGTAATAGCCGCCTTCCGGCTTGGGTACATATCTAGGTACCTGTACTTACGCCTTCTAATTAGAGCTTACCCTTTTTGAACCTTCTGCAAGGTTCACCGTGCCGGTCACTCCGCCCTTCTCGTCCACGGCGTCAGGGTCAGCCCTAGGGCGACGCACTGGGCTCAGTAAACCGTACATTGATAGTTGGTCAAAGTTAAACGCTGGCCATTTACTGGACACATGGATGTCCGTTCCAAACTTTGAACATTGAAACCTGTTTCAACGGTGGGAAAAGAATTTAACTGTCCAAAGTACTGTAAGTAAAGTAGCTGGAGCAGGACAGCTCAAAGAGCACAAGATAACGGATCTATTCGAACTGACGACATTTCAATCGACGAGGCAAACTATATCCTTTGGCAACTAAACTATTAAGCTTTCGAATGATTGTCGAATGACGGGGGGCCTGCGGAAGAAGCTTGAATAACGCGTTGGTATTGGAATAACCGTTGAAAAATATTTAAGCGCTGAAAAGTCGAAACTACTACGCAACGTTTTGGACCGGCGCCAACCGTCGATGAACGGTTATTACATCCTGCACACCCTGCTAAAGGACTATGCCGTCCTAATCTCCCTGTCTGCGGTATTTGGGCTAAATTTTACAAATGTTGCAGCGGAACCTGAGATCTTGCAGCTAGTTGTGCGTCGCCCATATTCTATTAGATGTGATAGAGTGCTGAACTCAAAAGCCACCATGTTTTGGCAACTTCTACCTCCTCCGGCTGCCAGACTTTTGATTGGTCTGAGGTATTTCAGGATCTTACACGGGTTCTGAGACACGTAATTCATGACCAGCAGGCGTTAATCTCGCCCTGAGCCCGGTGCGAGCAGCGTGTCTTGAATCATCGTATTCTCTTTTAGTATATGTGATACAAGGCACATACATCTGTATCAAATCAGGGGATACTCGCCCCGTCGTCCAACCCCCCAAGGGGTATCATTCGCTATTTTTGTGGCTGTTCCCCTAGGGTGCCCTTTTTAAAGTCAAATTTCCCAACCAACGCCTCGCTAAAATCATCAAAATGCAATGAGCCCTATGTCAATGCCGCATAGGGGCCGGGTGCCCATAGCCTCTCATCGAAACCGTATCGCGTCTACCATTACGAGCCCCAGACAAGACGTCTCCACATTGTGCGAGTGTTGTGCCCTGTTGTGCTCCGCCATATTCTGTTCAGCTCTCCTGGGTATCATGCGCCTACCTTGGCACTGGAGGCCAAGTGATTACCCCCGTTATACGATGAGCCGTTGCCAGGATTCTGTCAACGGTCAGTAAACCGAATTCGTCGAAGAGGGGTGATCTTGGTTCACCTGTTTTCTCCTCTTCAGCTTGGACGACCGGTCATCTCCCTCTCCAGTCGAATATCCAGTCTCTCCGTCATCGGGGAACCCATCTCCATAACCCTCGAAACTGCTGTCTTGATAGCTGCGCTTCTTGATGTTACGTCGCATGCGGTCTGCCTGTGGTGCCTGCAGCTTGCTCGACTTGGCTGTCACGCCCGCAGTCGATCCAGCCGGGGTACTCGGTGCCGTCGCCTTGATGCTTTGATCCTGAATGGCCTTCTTGGAAACATTGCTCAGGGCCAGATCACCGAGGACAGAGTTGTCCCATAATTCCTTGGATATGGGTCCCTTGGCCATGGTTGTCGCTTTGAGCAGGTCCGATTTGACCCTATCCGAGAATCCCAACTCAATGTTCTTGCCTTGCACCTCGTGTACATACCACTCGGACTCCGGAACCGCACACATGGCCAGAAAACCGTCAGAGTCGAACGGATCCTTCTTGTCCACATCGAAATGGCCGTTGACGCCAAGCGACTTGATATGGCCCTTGTACGTCTTTCTGAGCGCGTTCTTCTCTCCATTCGGCTTGGTGCGAGCGACCTCGGCAGCGATGCCGGCAAGGTTGAATTTCTCGAACAGGTCTTCAGACAAGCACGGGGAAGACGCAGAATGGGCTAGAAGAAACAGGTGTCAACCAAATTCCACTGATACAATAAACGCCGCATCACCCCACAGCAAATGCCCAATATACTTGAGGCAAAGACGGAGGGAAGGCACTGCAATGGAGACGTGTTAGAGTAGAGGGAGCCTTACGAGTTCTGCAAAGAAGGTATTTTTCACCGACATCTAGATGTAGGTTTTCAATACCAAGTTTGCGAGGATCCTCGAGATGGACTTTCTTCTGCTCTTGGTCTCCCATGTCATCAAACGGACGCTTCCGTTTAGTAGGGAGGTCGTCAGTCATGCTGTAATCGTGAGACCCGTCGACGGCAGAATGACCATTGACGGAGTGGGCAGGAGTGGGAAGCGTGGTGGTGATCGATGTTATAGAGCTATTCACGCTCGAAGAATGATCCACGTTGCTAGGGGAGAATTGCGAAGGGCTCTGAGGTGTCTGAGGATTGAATGACATGGTCGCCATCTGAGTAGATCGTGAGGGAAATGACGAAGTGTCGGATTGATTCTGCAATGCAGAGAAAAAAATCGGAAGGTGATTGAATCTTGGATGATCCAGTCACGAGATGCGGCAAGAAGGTGCGGGAAACTTTTGAGAATGCAGTGGATGGCCGTGAAGGCAAGAGATTGATCTCGGTCAATCGTGTGTCGTATGATAGACGTCTGGTGAGCAGCGTAGTAGGAATAGCGACACCCGGGATATTATCAGGATGCAACTCGGCAAAAGTGCCTTCGGTGCGATCGATGAAAATCGTCGTCAATAGCTGATGCGAGGCGGGAGACTGGGCGTCGGATGGATTTTCGCTGCGGCGAGTTGCGGCAAACCGCCGACCGGCTGTCGTGGTCGAAGAGTACCCGAGCCCGCCAACATGCACTGGTTCAACCTCGTGGGCGCTTAATCGGATAAATAATATTTTTCGGCGATGACGGCGCAGTAGCGACAGCGATAATCGTAAAATCCGATGTCGTTCGGCTGTCGTGGCGGAAGGGGGATTGGTTTCCTGGTCAGGACGTTGTTGGGTTTTGATGATGTTGTAAAGGAAAGGGTGAACGGACGGCGGGAAGAGACGGGGAAGCGTTGATTGAATGGATGGGGGGCGTGTGTCTGGTGCTCTGTTGCTTGGGGGTGCGTGGGTGGGTGGTCGATGTTGCCTTGCAACCAGGCCTCAAGCCAAGTGGGGCTAGCCTAGAGTCACACCAAGGAGTGAACGCGAATAATCTATGTTAAAAAGATTTCAATGGTGAAAGAGTTTGGAAGTTTCAAACATCATTTCAATACTTGAAGTCATTGATTTCCCATTCATAAAGAAAACCATGAAACTATGAATCAACCCTCACAAGGGGCCCGGACCGGCAACGAGGTGTTTAGGAGCCCAAGTAGATGGAGCAGCAATATTACCTAATTCATCCAAGGTAGCTTTTCCCCTCGACCGCAGGGCCTTCCCGAACAAGTCCTATTGCTAGTATCGTATACACACTTATGGCATTGGGACCACCAATGATTTAAGAGATTCGGCCAACCCCATACGTACAAACCACTACTACAAACAACTACCGTAAAGGGCAAGACGCAAATTCCGTCGCCGGATAAACTCTAAGCAGCTTCATCTCGAAAGCTCCGAGAATCGAGAACCAGTATCAAGTATTTATTAGAACGTAGACGGGATGTGGCTTCAGGACAGTCCTGCGAGACTCACGTCTCTCTCTATATATATATACTTTCCGGTTACGATCTCTTGCACGGTAAGCGTCGGCTCGGATATTGTCATGTTGAAGGAACCGATCCATTACACTGTCCCATGTCAGCACCATACTTTTGTACTCCCCGCAATGATTGGTCAGACTCTTTACAGTCAGCTTAACGCAGGTGATTGGGGTTGTCAGTATCAGTCACGTGGGGGTCAAGAGAAGGACGGCATCACTTGAACTGTCCTCGGGTCTGCATCCATTATTACTATGAACATTCAAAAGCCAAAATGCACTCGGGATTATCACTTGGGTTACCTTCACCCTGCATTCGTATTCACTAATACCTACCTACCTAGGTATTCAATTCTTAGCAGCAGGACATTCATTTCTTCGCACAATTGCTTCGAATGCGGCACCACGTTCATACATATCAGCGATTATTTACTAGGTAGGCACCTACCAACCTACAAGCTCCAGTTTCAGTTGCTGGTATGTAACATCGATGAACACCCAATAGGTGGTTCCTTTACTAGGCTACTGAGTAAGCAAGTCCTTTAAGTCGGGACTCCACACTAACGCCAGGCCGACCCGAAGCCCGAAGGGTACCTTGCTTCCACCCCCTCTACAAGGGTGTGGATGATTCCCCTATAGGGGGCGAGGAATGTGCACTACAAAAAGAGGCAAATAGAACAATGGTAAAATTCCCATTGTCCTTTTCTACGAACGAGCTGGATAATGCCTTTAGCTCGATGCATTGCTGCCATCAAACCGAGTAATCCTCTAAAGATCCTTGTAGGGACGAGTCAGCAATAGTAGATCTGAGCAAGGAGCGCAGGCCAGCCAAGGCAGGGCAAGGGCAAGCGCCTGGTTAATCAGTCATATGCGCCCCACGGGCGATGGGATCGTCGCTCGTTGAATCGTTCGTTCATAAAACCCCCTAGTGCCACCACCCAACACCTTCTCTCGCCTTTTGACGAACTTGAAGTGATTAGCCCGGCCTTCCCACGTCACGCACTCATACCCACACCACCCCAAGTTACACAACAGAAAACTCCTTTCCGTATAGGTTGGGCTGCGAATCAGTCGGCTTACCCATCACTACCACTTTCTTGCTTTCTTCCACTCTCTTATTTCTTGCCCGTCGTATTTCCTCTTGCACCTCGCCTGGTATCCTTTCGAGCGTTGGTAGGCTAGGAGAAGAGGGTGCGCGCCTCGGCCTTGGACCTGGCACCGATCTCGACGAACTCGATCACGCTGTTGACCAACCACGCGAGCCTTCCTACCACATCATCCAGCCTCCTTCACCAACTATTCACTGTTTACTCATTATCTCATATTCCCTCACGATGTCTGGACGGGGGATTACCGGCGGTGCTAAGCACCGGCTAATGAGCGAGATGCAAGAGCTCTCAAAAGAGAAATGGGTCAATATCGATGTAAGTTCCCACACCAGGTTCTCTTTAGGCCGCCCGAACAAGGCTGACATACTGTTATCTCAGTTGGTTAATGGAAATATCATGCGGTGGCGTCTCGGCCTTATCGTCGTTAACCCCGAAAGCGCATTCAACGGCGGATACTTCAAGGTGAGTACTTTTCCGAGGCGGATCCCCCACTTTGCTGGAGGGACATCAGCGGCTTACAATATCTCTCCTGTAGGCTGAGATGACGTTCACCCACGAATATCCCTACCAACCGCCCAAGTTCAGGTTTCTCATTCCGATCTATCACCCGAACGTTTATCCCGACGGCAACGTCTGTATCTCCATTCTCCACACTCCTGGTGAGGATATCACATCAGGCGAGCAGGCTAGTGAACGCTGGTCTCCTCTCCAAGGTGTTGAGTCGGTCCTTCGTTCAGTTCTCCTCCTCTTAGACGATCCCGAGATAAACTCTCCGGCGAATGTGGATGCTAGCGTTATGTACCGAGATGATCGAGCGGCATACAACAAGAAGGCAAAGGAGACGGTGGAGAAGTCCAAGGGGGATATTCCGCAAGGATTCGTGATGCCGAACTCCTTGGAGCCGCCGCCTCCGCCCAAGACGGCTGATGACGATGCTGCGTTCTGGGCTGAGAGCGACGAAGAACTGGACTTCGGTGGCAGCGACACGGGCTCAGACAACGAGATGGCCGAGTTTGACGAAAACGGCGAGGAGGGTAGCGACGACGACGACGATCGTTCCTAAACAGCCGTAGTTTCGGGTATCCAGCGACGCGTCACCACAACATTACACTCATGATATCACGAACCACAGGACCATTTATTACGTCAGCACATCAGCATAATTTGCATAGCGACGGACGGCGGCGTTCCGGGAATCTTATTTCCCATTGGAGCCGGTAGCAGAGGGTCTTACTCGCATGCGCCACTTGATTGGATCAGTCAAGGGGCGGGCTTTCGCATTTCCCTTTCAGATAGAGGAGTTAAGCGCCAGAGAACGAGAGGGGGTGCCCGAGGCGGAATAGCAGGCTACAGGTGCAGGTAGTACAGCAATGCAGAGGGACATGCAGTATATTCATGACTAGACAGTTATACACACTCATATCGGAAAAGAGCATCGAATCGATGCGATTCTTCTTAATCCTGGGCCCCACCATGGTGGTACACATGCCCATGATCGTATTTGCCTACAACTGTTTAGCTAGAAAGTGGTTCCAATTAGTTCAGGGGCGTTGAAAGGCTATCAGATGTCACGGCATCCCGACTTCTAGAGAGACATCTATGATCCAATTCTAGGCTATATTGCAAGATGACAAGCTGGAGGACCTGAGGAAAGATTTCGGGAAGAAACCCTCCTTTTATACATACAATATGTATGGGAAATAGGAGACCGAGATTCCTTAGTTCCAACGCTGTTCGAATTATTAGATTCGGCTTTAACGCCGTAACCCAGACAGACCGTCCTACTTACCTACCAAATACCTACACCGAAGCTTTTGTGCATGCGTGACAGCTTGCAGGGAACCATGAGTGATTCAAGCATTATCAGATTGCCTATACACCATTCTGCATATGAAGAGTATCAATTACATAGAAAATATGCACTTCCAACCGAGAGTAATGAAGCTTAAGGTAGTCTAAAGTTAGGTGCATTGTAACGGATCTTGGTAGATTAAGCCGGAATCAAGTCTTTTTCTATTATTATTCATGTAGTAGGATGCATTCTTCTATGCTCACCGACATTATAGGAGTAAAGAAAGCTACTGGTTGGAGATGGAAGACCGCGTATATGTGTGAGTACCACCGGAAGGCACTCGGGGAGATACAATTACACATGTTACCTAAGAAATGTACTACGTAGTAGGTTCCGGGTAATAAGTGGAGACCACTAATACAAACACCCCAGGCGCGGGGCAGGGGTTCTTCGATCGATCCCCACTTGAAGACGTAGGCGGCACGGGGTGGGCAAGGCGGACAAGGCGGGCAAGGCTAAGCGGATGGTGGTATCCCAAGTGTAGCTTGCTTGCACCCAACTCTGTTAACCTAATTCTCAACGGCGCCGTACAGCGGCTTCTTGGATATAGCGTCAAATATTTTCTCGAATGCTATGGTAGATGCCTAGCAAGTAACGACAATGACTACGTCCTGAGCCTGAGGGGTAGGTGTCTTTACGGTTACAGCAATAAACAAGGCTTTTCGACTTTTGTCAGTTCGCATTTGGTTCATTCAGTCACTCGCATTTCACTTTTATTCTCAATGCTAAACAGTAGCGTCTTTTCACGTATGCATTTGCTCCTAGCACCCTGAAATCCCTGGGCTGCTTTTGTCCCCGGCCGTCTTCCGCCGACCTGGAAACATATTATCCCCTTCGTCGACCCCCTCCCAATCCCCGTATTATTTTGGACTTATCTCGGACTTTTCATCCAAAAACATGTCCGCCAACGCGGCCCCGTCCGAGGACGACATCTCCCTGTTTTGTGACATCATTACTGGGCTGTCAAGAACTGAAGCCATTGCCCGCTTAAAGGTGCGCCGTGATAGAACCCGGATGCGCCTTCTGAGTCCCTTGAATACTATAGGCTAACAGGCGTTGCTCTTCAATCCCAGGCTAATAATAATGATCTCCAACGGGCGACGGAGGAATACTTCGAGAATCCCGAGAGCACAAAGGTATGATTGCATTGGGATTGCCCCCCCCATCCTCCCAGCCCTCGAGACTAAACTACGTGCCCAGTATAAATGGGACGAATCGCATTTCACCGATGCCGAGGATAATAGCGCGGGTGTCTGTGGGTTCTTCCTTTCTACCTATAATTCGGGGGGGGCGAATTACTGATGCTTCCTCCATAAGCTTTTAACATTCAAGGCCCCGATGAGCTGGCCCCTCCAACTTATCATGACAGTACCGCACCGACTCGTCCACCTTCGAGAGCGAATAACCGGTCACCATTGGGTAGGTTAACAGACTGGACCGTGCAGGGGGCAGCAGGTACAGCTCCTCCGCCTCGAAAAGCCTCGGTGCTAATCCACCTTTTGCAGTTGAGGGTGCTCCAACCAATCATGCAGAGGAAGATGCTGCTCTCCAGCGGGCGCTCGCCGAATCCGCCGCCGAGTCCGGAGTCACGCCTCAAGAAACAGGTGTCGTTGATGACAGCGTGGCGGTTAAGTATTTCGGCCCTGCAAACCGAACGGATTACGACTCCTCCCAGTGGGCTATGGTTCCGACCAAGGCGTCGACGGAGACCACGACGACAGATCCTAGACCATCCCTACGTAAGCGACAGCCAGGTGCGCCGGCGTTCATCCGACAAACCAAAGGCTGTCATCTGGGGTCCCTACTATCCATCTACCACGAGATACCCTTAGTGAGAAACATCCTCCTTAGCTTCCCAACGGCTGCGCGCTCTTACGGACATAATTCGGAATGGTGGAAAGGCCAGCCTATTCTGAAGCCCGAGGCTTTAGCGGCAATGATGAGGGGCGAGCAAGTTGAAGGGGATGATGCCCATCCCGCATTCAACGAAGAGCTCCACCGCCTCATGGCGTTCCTCGACAAGACAGACCGCAGCTACTGCTCAGTAGATGCCTTGATCGAGACCCCACCGATAGACCCTAGCGGAGGTCGGCACACCTGGGGAGTGGATTACGAAACAAAGTTTTTGGACCATCTATTCGAAATGGACCACTCGATACCTGGATTCGATGTCGCTCCCATGATTAGTGTAGGGGAGCTCGTTCCTGCTTCTTCGTCTACGAGTAACGAATCGTCTGATGACAGCGAAGCCCTTGAGAAAGAGCAGAGCTCCGTTAACTTCGGGCTGCTCGACATCCATTTGGACCACGACCAATGGTCCTGGGTGAATTCGCTGTACGATGCCTTGGACCAATTACTCTGGGCCCAAGCTATATCACCCGAACAGCCTTCTCCAGAGAGTGCTGGCATCGCCGTGTTGGTGAGGCCCGCAGAAGTAATCACGATGCGATTTAATGGAGCTGGATTACAGAAACCTTGCGAGATACCAGCCACGTTCTATGCAGACAGATATATGGAAAGTCGTCGGGACTTGGCGCGTCATTTCCAGCGCCAGATCCATGCGATCAGGAGAAACGGCCTTCAGGAATTGACCAGGTGGGAGGGAAGTCGGGTCATGTGCAGAGGGGAGCCGGGTTGTTCCAAATTAGCGTCGCTCGACCGGCCGCACGATATCCGCTCATGCCGCACGAAGATCATTGAGAACTTCGAGGTGCTTATCGACCAGCAGAGGAAAAACGCACAGTGGCGGTACTACGACGACCAGTGGAATAAAGCCATCCCCTACAGTATGAATGACCTCCGTTTAGTCTCGACATGGACTGGCCCCTTCCAACTCACGGCTGAGGAGGAGTCGAAACAGAAGAAATGGGAGCGCATCGTCGAGGCTGCGAAGGACGAGCTCGAACAGCTCGATCGAGAAATGGCCGGTGAGTACCATCCACATCCCATAATGACCGAGCCGGAATGACCGTGAACGTAGTCTACAGGGAGATGCAAGAAGAATTCCTAGAGCAACTAGAGGTTATAAGCAAGCGATTGACTTGTCAGGAACATGAAGTCGACGATGGACGCTTCGTGTACCGTAATGATCCGGAGGCGTATCATCCAGAGTACTGGAACCCATCGCAAAAGTACTTGCTCCGAGGTGTTGCGCTAGGCGAGGTGACCTACGTGTGCGTCCGAGGCGAGCCCGACTTGATCGATATTGGCCAGGAATCCAAATCCAACGACCAGTGGTGGAAGATCGAATGCCCCGACAGTACGTCTCCATCGACTTTTGAGGTACGATTATGTTCACATGTGCGGGCTCTAGTAGCATACTAAACCACATCTAGAAAGTATCACTTGAAGACGTGCTCCAAGCAGCTGGGACCGGGTCTCAATGGCCTATGCTAGTGTATGCTACCGAGAAGGCCTTAGAAGCGACCCCTATTCCCCTCTCGGATGCGCTACGCGTAAGCCACCCTGTTCTCCTCTTTTTTGGGCGTAACTAATTATCATGATAGATGTTTGTCAAGGCCGACAACCGCTCGTTCCAACAGGAACTTGCGCAAGAACAAAACCAAGAGCAGACTCAGGAGGACCAGCCGCCACCAGTTGCCGCGATCAGCGCTGACACATTATCGCATATTCCCGTGGCTTCTCCGGCGAAGCGCAAGCATAGCGCAAGCTCGTCCGTGGCCACGAATGGCAGTTCGCGAGGCAATCTTGATGATGTGGACCTGACTTTCTCGGACGGCCGTGACCCATTTGACGGAGACGACAGACCGACTACATCCCACAGAGAGTTTGCTAATGCCAGTCCCCAGTCTAATAAGCTGGGTGGCATTGTCGAGTCGCTCGCGAACTGTCGGACTAACGAGTCTCCTGGCGGAGGGTGGAGCGAGCAGAGGCACGCCTCTAGCGAAGGCCCCGAGGTGGAAATGCAGGAGACGCCCTCGCAGCCGAGAGCGCCCGAGATGCAGGAACGCGCCGGCGGTCCCGCGCCGTTCTTCAGCGCGCATGCCATCGATAACAACGCGACGAATGGTACCGTCGATAGCATGGATATGGATGTAGACTTTGACCACCCGGACGACCAGCCCTAGTCAGAGACTGGCTTCTGGTTACCGATACTCACCATGGTCGTCGCACTACTCGTCGAGGACGTTGAATAAGGCTGAGGACCTCGGCTCTCGCTGCACTCCACGCCACTATGACGTTGCGCCAGCGGTACTAAACAATAAGGAGGTACACCGCAGCTCGGGACAGTACGACGGGATACCGGTTGGGGGTCGGGCCGGCATCCCGAGGGTCGGCGTTCAGGAGGGGCGCGTGCTGCGTCAGTGGCCGGCTGGTCAATCCGGTTCACCTACCTCTCTATGTACAGCTACTTGGTGATTGATACCCCTCAGAGCAGGAGACTTTAGAAGAAGAGTATGGACGGGTTATTGTTGCATATGGACTGTTCCCTGTGAGTCGGGGATACTGATGGGGATCCGATGGGAGCTCCGGCAAACTACATATGTCTGTTATTATTATCCCATTCAGCGTACATCAGCGCGGGAGCTATGATTAGATAGCAGGCTACCTGGCTGCGGTATCTAGCATCCCAACCGAGACGTCTTCAGCCAAGGAAGGATATAACAAGTTAAATATGTCTTTGGGTGAACAAGCGCATTTGCTAATGCAGTTCTCCTCGTATAAGTGAATATCCTATATCATCACTAACAGCTTTATAACAAGAAGTAAAACTGAACAACTCCATATAGAGACTGTGATTCAAACTCTTTTTAAAGCCCCCCGTTGGCCACCTAGCGCAGTCCATCGTTGTAAGACGAGATGCTCGAGTATAAGGATAAGTACAAGCTGCATAATACAAGGGGGGTTGCTATAACTAGATGGCTCAGGAGTCGGCTATTCTGATTGGTCGATGGGTTAAGCTATAGAAGCTTCTAGTAGCTTCCATAGCTCATCGACAACGGGTTCATACGGCGCTAACTCGAAACGGAAGTGTTAAATCACTTTGGCATAAGCTTGAATTCCCATTTCTTCGATTGAAATCAGTTGCCGTTGCTCACATGAAGTCAACGAGAGTTGTGACGTCCTCCCTCGATTTACCTGCAGCCTGGCAAGCAAGCTATTGCAACCCAGAGGGGCCTAAGGGCAGAAGTTATTCGGTCACCGTCCTACCACCTGAAGAGGTACAAGACTCTCTCTATATCCGACCCCCGCGACCCCGCCATTAGGCGTCATTTGTTCATTCTACTGAGGTACCGAGCTAAGTACCTGCTACTATAAGCGCCTGAGGGTACATCTTCCTAAGGAACCGTTTGCGACAAGAGCCTCTATATACATATTCCTGAGGGAGACGGTCGGGGACTGAATAGTTGCGTGTGCAACAACTAAACTACTCTGGAGGCTTCTTTCCTATTGGTCTGAATTTTGATTTTCTTGGAATTTACTCCCGATTCTCTGGGCAGGGTCGGGCGACAAGACAGACGAGGAGAGGCAGGGATATAGGTATCATTCGACGGGGGGTCCAGGACAGGGCTTGTTGTGGGCTGACAGCGCCGCATTCAAACGTCACAACCTCGTTTTCCTTCCCCCACCCTGCCGCCCGCCGACGCAAGAACAAAAAGAAGAGAGAGGGAGAAAAGGCGAGATCTTCACCAAATTCCCGAATCTTCCACCAGTTCGAGCACTTCCATAAGCCTAGAGCTTCTTTCCTTCTACTTACGCAGGTGCAACGGCCAACGAAACAACACCCTTTTTTCTTTCCATCCTGGCCACAAGAAACGATAACCACTAACAAGACGATACCTACGTACCTAACCTCCATTGGACAGCAAAAGTCAAACAACGTTGCAACAAAACCGGGTTTCTACGCAATACACACACACGGTACATTCAACAAAGCTGTTATATCTCTACTCTCCCTCGCAATAATCGATCCCACTGCGACCTCGTACGGGAGCTTTGAGCTCACTATACTCACATTAATCAATATTCCACACCCTTCTCAGACACACACCACTGGAAGAAGATAGATAAACCACGAAGATGGTCAAGGAGACAAAGCTGTACGATGCGCTTGGCATCAAGCCAGATGCATCACAAGATGAGATCAAGAAAGCATACAGGTAAGCTAACAGCCTTCGAATTTCCGTTACACGTTCAACCTTTCCCTCGTCTTACCCTTAAGGCTTGCTGGTGAGTCGCTGGTTCTCGATGCATGGCGAAGGACGTAATGTCAATCGGCTGCTCCACCAGCTAGGCTGTCCTTGCCTCACTCCTTCGAAATGTCGCACTAAGGCTAACCACATGTCTTACGTACAGGAAAGCTGCATTAAAGTGGCACCCGGACAAGAACAAAGA